>CAJQUN010002884.1:0-21173 GCA_907163345.1 Haberlea rhodopensis | reverse complement strand
GTGAGGATTTATTTATTCTTGGGTTTATAATTCAGCATTAGCAGCCGTATTAACGATCTTTTCACACAAAAATTGTAAGCTTCGTAAATAAAAGTGTACGGTTTCATCGGGCAACGTATGCTCGAAATTCAGAAGCTCAGCTGTAGGGGTGGGGTATCGAAGAAAAAAATAATAGTATATGCACCACTCGAAAAGAAATGGGAAAACTCGTTATTTCCAGATTAGTATACTTGAAATTTGAACAGATTAAGTTGCAGCAACTATCTCAGTCCAACCACGTTAGAATCTGCTCTTCATGCAAAGCAATCGAAATGAGCAAATTATAATGGTATATAAATTATTTCCTAACCCTAGCTTATTAGCATTACTTGGAAAAAGTCAAAGCTGACATTCTAAGAGGCTAAACTTCATTTGTTAAAAAAGCATAAGGTCAGATTGTTTCATCACAGTAATAGATGAGATGACTCGATTTACCTCTAACGTCTCGAATGACCTGTTAAGGTACTCAACTTCCAACTCAAAACAGGCCATGTAAAGCATGGCATCCACTCTCTTGAATGCAAATGGTATATCAAGTATTGCCTTGAGAAAGGCCTCGGCTGTACCAAGCTTGAATGGTTTTCTTCTGTCAGATCCTTCAATTTCCTTTCCTCCTCCTTAGTCGGAGCCATTTTTAATAAACTTTCGAGAAGCTCGGTACCCAGTGTGTCAGCATTACCTGTTCCATTGAGGCACCCCAAAGATAATTAGATTTGGAACTGTTAAAACATTGAAAAGGGAAGCTTCAACTGAGATATTGAGGGAACTAATAACCGTTAATATCAAGAAAATTTGACAATTGAAATCATACCTACATGTCAAGCATCAATGCCATTGTACACTATTTTTTTGAGGGACCATTATACACAGTTGTATGTATATGAATCAAATCAATAGAAGCAAAGAAAATTTTCCTAATTAACCAAGAGCAAAGCAAGCACTTTGTTGAGATCTAATTATTGTTAAGAACAATGACCAATAACTCTTCTTCAAAAGGGTGAAAATGAGAGCACTTGTAAATGGCAAGTACATGTTTTCAGATACGCATGGTATCTATCAAGAAAAAGTATTAAAATAAAGAGCTGATGATCCTAAATTTAAATTTTCATTAAAACCAAAAGGTTATTGTTCGAATAATTTACCAAGTAAAAGATTATCCTACTATAGTCAATGGAAGACCCCTATCAATTGGGCTATGTTAGGCCGAGCTCAGTCCATTTTAAAATTGAATACTACTGGACCAGGCTCGATATGATAAAGATCGATCACATTTATACATGAGACCAATACTCAACTCACCAAAATATTCAGATTTCGGGATAAGTACTCAAGTGGTCAAGATCAAACTCAACTCCACTAACTTAAATTAGGCTCAGTCCAATTTTCATAAGATCGAGATGACTGCGTTTGGGTTGATCCGATCCAATTGACTGTCCTAGTCAAAGCACAGGAAAAAGGAGAGTGAATTATGTCAGAAACCAACTTTTTTTACATCTACAAAATCGGCTTCGTTCTTCTTTCCTCCCTTAAAAAGTAAAAGGTTAATTGGTTGCCATGGAGAACAACACAAGAAAAGGAAAAGAATCACCAAACAATGCACACTGTTACAAACAACACCAAAAACAAAAGTCATCCTCGGACCCAGGATGAGCCAACTATAAAAAAAATTTGGACAGGAGCTGAAGCTAAAGGTGTCACAACCTGGACACAAACAGTCCATATTGAGCTAAATGGAGTTGATACTTGGTCCGAACAACGGTTTGAATCATTTATCAATAAACATAGGGGAGAGAAGAAAAACCACCTTCTACAAGTGCTTCACAAACTTCATCTACAGTAACATTAAGCGCCCGTAACAATATAGAAATATTTTGGGACTTCTTCGGATCAAGCACCATATTTTCTTTATTTGTGTCAGGGAAAAGATGACACCTGAAGGTATTCTTTGCATTCATATTCGAAGAGTTCGCCGGGAACAGAGTCTCGATCATTTCCTCATTCAACCTACAACAAGATTCATGGTCCAAATAGCTTGAAAAATAAAACCTAAAAAATCTCATGTTTTGGCAAAAATTGAAGGTTAAAATATTCTTCCAAAAATACAAGGCAGATCTTAAACTTAATCAAGCCCAAAAATATGTCTTCTGAGGAGTAAGAATGAGAGAAAACAGTCCAAAAGTCAATAAAATCTTACTGAAAGGAACTTGATTTCATCTGATCCCAAACCATTGTCCTATCGGAACTAGTTCTCACTTTATCCAATGCAAAGGCTTCAGCTTTGGCTTAATATTTTCCTCGCTCCCACATTCCAAATTCGTCGAACTACATTTCCCTTCGTCCACAGTCTGCAAAACATTCCGAGACGGGGCAAGCAGCTCCGGCGGCCCACTTTGTGACACTGACTCCCACATCCTTTCCGGAGGAGGCGGTGCCTGAGGAGGTGACGGCACATTCCCGACACCAGGAAAATCTGGCGAGCAATCGGGGGTGGGCCCATCCGATGAGGAGGAAATGCTGTGAAAATACTCTGGGCTGCCGTGCCGGTGGCGGTAGTAATAAACCACGACAAAGAAGCTGGGAAACTCATTAAGCTCTCTGGAGATTTCGACTCTATACTTAGCGGGCTACAAGAATTCAATACGACTGACGGGCTACCTTCAGATGACAAAGAGTTTCTTGAAGAATTCACGTTCGTTGAGTTAAAGATTCTTCCTTTAAAATCATTACCATTATCGAAAGTATTGACATGGGGGAATGCTGCTGCATCGTTCTCTGTGGACCCTCCAGGAGAAAAGAACACTTCGGCGTCTTCTTTTTCACTGCCATTATCATTTTCTTCTCTTTCCGAAGGAGAACTCAAATGGGTATTGTCGTAAACTCGGCTGGATTGCTCGCGTGGCAATGGAGGGAGAGGCTGAAGCTCCGGAGAGCCGAGTCTTTGATAGTACCCGATGCTGCGGCTAAAGGACGGGCTTTTTTCTCATTTACAGCGGAAGTGAGTTGAGCTATCATTGGCGTCACGGGAGCTAACGAGTGTGCCGAGGTAGAGGAACTCGGAGGAGTTTGAGGAGGCGGTGTGGCGAGGGAAGCGGCGGCGGATATTTTGTAGTGGTGGTGGTTGTGTCAGAGGGAGTGGTGGTTGGGAGGAAAAGGGGACGTTTTTCAGTTCTTTGACTATGGCGGTGGTGGCAACAGCGGCGGAGGAAGAGGAATGTAGACAAAACCACGACGGAGAGGAGTGAGACGGACAATATGAGGAAAATGAGTTTAATGGGCTTGTGGGAAGTGGGTGAAGAAGAAGAAGGGAGGACGAGGGAGGAGATATTGGCAGGGAAGGTAGGGAATGCGGTGGTGGAAGGCGGGGGAGGGGGCGGCGGCGGTGTGTAAATCGGGAAAAATGGGTTCTGGGTGGCGGTGTAGGGGGGATAGAGTGTGGAGAAGGGTATTTGAGGGGTGGATGGACTAGTGGTTGAGGGGAGGGGGAGGAGAAGGGGGACTGAGAGATGGTGGTGGCGGGAGTGGGAGGGAGAACTTGGTCTACCGGGAAAAGGGGTTGGTGGAGGAGACGTCGGTTGAAGGCGGCAGCGGTGGCGGTGGTGGCGGTGAGAATGGTGGAGAGAAGAGCAATTCTTGGAAGGTATACATGGAGCATACTTGTGTGTGTGTGTGTTTCTAAGCTCTCCTGCAATTTTTCTGTGTCTGGTTTGTGAAAGGACGCAGAGGATGATTGCTTGGCTTCAATGTGAATTTTTTGTTTAAAAAACATTAATATTTAAATATGCATTTTTAATATTTTATTTTTTTATAAATTGGTATCCTGTATACATATTAGATATTATTTATGATGCATGGACAATGATACAGTGACAATAACACGATATATATGGACACGGATTTTCAAAAAATTTAGGATAGGATACGGCTGGAACACGCCTATATTATATTTGTAATATAATACTATATTACAAATACTAAAATTCACATTTTTTAAATTCTAAAATAATGTAAAATCAACAAAAATATTCTTATCAAATGCAAGAAGCATATAAATAAATAAATGCATGTCACTGAAATCATCATAGTATCACTCATACTAACAATAAATGTATATTATTTCAATTAACATAAAGTTTAACTAATACGTCTAAATTTTATTTAGCCAAAAACTTTTTAAATTGTACAACTAACACCCAAAAGTGTCTTTTGTGTCGGAATGCCAATGGGTCATGTCGACAGTGCGATTGTGTATGTCGACAGTAGTTGAGAGACACGGATGTGTCCGATTTTATTTTATAATAAAATCCGACACGTGTTCGGGGAGTATCAGCGAAGTGTCGGTGTCCGAGAAGTGTCCGACACTGCACCGAGTAATTTTGTAAGACCCCGAGATTTGATTAATGTTAAGTTAAATATAATTTGTGAATTCATGAATTATTAATTTGAAATTAATTAATTTGAAGTGAAATTGACAATGTGAATGTCAAATGACAATTTAGTCGGAACATGACATATTTTTGAAATGATAAAATAAATTCTGATAATATTATAGAAATAAATTACTAAAATGAAGAATTTAATTTTGTGTTATAATAGTGGGTATAAATTCCAAGTATCGATTGTACAATTTTATATCAGTACACGGCGACACTCTGATGTACATTACTGGACTGGAAATACATATATTAAAATGAATATTCAGCTCATTTTCACACACTAAAACATGAAACGCAAACACTCGGAAATGATTCTCTCCTTTTTTCCCCTGCTCACGTGTCTGTCCGACCATTCACCGTTAAACTGCTGCACCCACCGCCGTCCGACCTCCTCCCGGCGAGTTCGACATACCACCATGTAGCTGTAGGGTCTCCCTACCTTAACATCATATTAAGAGCGTATTATGAACTAAACATGCATTAGAGACATCTTAGAGTTCTGGTTGTTATGTGAGCTCAATGTAATTACAGGCCCAAATGAAACTTCAATAGTTAGTTAATTACATTCCCCAAAAAGAATGTTAAGGCTAACAAAAATCCTGTATCTATCTTCTTATGCTCCTTTAGCTCACTATCTCAACCCGACCCTTGGTCTCGATCCAAAAGTGTACCTACAGGAACAACCCATCGTGAGCATGTACATCATTACTTAACATCATGAGTTAATGGCATATAAATAATGCATGGAAATAATTGATAACATATACTTCCTGTTTAATAGTACTATCATTCCTTGGTTGTCCCTGTTTCATAATTACGCATATAATCATTAATTCAAGACATGAATGATTAACATCATACTTCGTATAAAAGCTCACAACAATCCACATTAATTAGAAATGGGACTATCCGGGTACTATTATGACAGCGGCACAATTGGCCCCCTCGCTCGACATAACAACTCATGATCTTATGATACCATCGCTACGCCTTGATAGCGGAGTATCTCTTCAGCGGATGATAGTATCCTATCGCTAATGATACGGATGTACCGTACGCGACGATACCCATCGATAGGGGAACTAGACATGATGCGGATACCACGTATCACGAGCGCGCACACTCCCTGAATAATCTCACATACGCATCATCAGTATCATAGTCAAACACATACATCATCATCATCATATCATTCTATATAAACATCATCATCTCAATCTCATCATCATTATCATTACATCATCATAATCATCATATCTCTTGTTTATCACAACATTATCATCATAGACTTATTCATCATAGTCATCATAATCATCATCATAATTACTCATGCAATTAATGCAAGGTCATAGTTTAGGAATATGTTACCGTATGATGCTCGTACGTTTCTTACGTACCTTAATTCCAAAAGGAGGAGAAATTGTGGAACTTTATCTCCTTGAGGTTGTTGGTGCCTGGGATGGTTCTACACAACCATACAATTCAATATTAGAAGTTAAACAATAGCCCGATACCAAAAATTCAACAAAAATCAACATTTTCAAAAAATTTCGCAGCTGGCGATCGATCGCTTCGCTGAGGCGATCGATCGCCTCAATTTCTTCTTCTCGGCGATCGATCGTGCCAAACATGGCGATCGATCGCCTACCCTTGAATTGGCTACTGCCCCTCGGCGATCGGTCGCCTCTTTTAAGGCGATCGATCGCCTGCCCTGCATTTTGGCTACTGTCCATAGGCGATCGGTCGCCTCATTTCAGGCGATCGATCGCCTCGCGCAGACACGAGATTTCTCCATTTTTGAGCATTAAATCCTACACCAACTTCAACCAACATTTATACCAACAACTCATAAACATTAAAACACTTAAAACCTTCAACACACATCATAAAACCACTAAAAATCCAACATCCCACAAGGAATCACACTAACTCAAACAAACCCATTTCAAACCCTTTTAAAACCCTTCAAAAACTAAATCAACACTTCAACAACATCCATAAGTGATATATAAACATCATAGGCACTAAATCTTACCAAGAAGTGCAAGAATGAAGCTTTTACAAGAATTCCTTCCCACCTTTAGGGCTAAAATCGAAAATGAGGGGAAAGGGGGTTTGGGAAAGTGATTTTGGGAATTGAGTGTAAAGTGTAAAGTGAGGTAAGGATGGTGGTGGGTTAAATATCAAATCCTTTTATTTAACTTGTACCCCACTAATTAACATGATGTATATAAAATACATCAACATGGTAAGCATTTATAAAATGCAATCAACATCATCAAATCCATATCATCCTCATAATAAAATCAACATCCTTAAATCATGTTAATTCTTCATTTCCACACATAACTTAATCATCGTAATAACTCATCATATAAACATAATTAATGTCCAGGTTACCATTAATTAATTTCGGGGCATCACAGTAGCCAACTCAATGGCGCAACTTTCCACACCAAGAATCGACGGTGAAAGCTTCGAGAGTCGTCGGATTTCGCACAAGAACGATGAGTTCCCGATTTCTAGGGTTCTTCGAATTTTCGTTTAATCTCTGCGTTTTGATCTTAAATTTTTTAGATTATCAGTGTGCGAAACCTTCTCCTCATCATGACCGACGTTTTCCCTCCGGTCTTCGCCCTTATCGCCGCTGTGAGTCGTCGGAATCGTGCATGCATGCAAGGTCGCGGTTACTGTTCACGAGCAGGTAGTAAGCTTGAGTTTGAAATTCGAGCCTTTTTATCTGTTGGTTTTGATGCATTTGAAGTTATTTTGACAAAATGGTGTAGTTGGACAGATTTTGAGATTTAATTGTTTGAATTTCTTGCATTGCATGTGGAGTTGGTTTGGTTTAGACGATGTATACGAGGTTATGGACGATCGACTTACACTGTTTGAGGTGTAAATCCGTATATTATGGTCTTAATCCATTTTAACTCATTTAAAATCATGTTTTAGCATGATAATTAGAATGAGGTGAGGTAAATGCATGTATTAAATGTCATTTTGTTGGACTGTTTCGAGTTTGGTGTTTTTTGGGGAATGTCGATCGGGTTTTCTTGCATGTGTCAGTAAAAGAGTTTAAATCATGTTTAACTTGATTTATCAAGTATAAAAGGATTTTATGAAACTTCAATGTCATTTTTGGATCTGGGCCGATGGTTGGCGCAATGATGTTGGGGATTTTTATTATTCGAAGTTTTGACCAATGTTAAGAGAGTTTTGGTTTCCTGACGTCAAATCAGAAGTGTACTGCTGTTGTAAATAACATAGTAATTCATATCCATGAGTTATACACCGATCACTGCTTTCATATGTTGCCTGGATCGCATGGCTTGTTCCTCAGTCGATAGTAATCGTAGTGGAAATGGTTTTATTGAAGAATATAGCTAAGAAATTAAATTACAGTAGATAGAGTAGTATCTTCTGTACTAATACTAGAAATGTCAAAAGTTAAGAATCGATGTTGAACTAGATGAATATAAGTTAATTAAATGGATATTCGTTTTGTTCAGATTGACATTCTGTGTTGAAATCTCATAAATTACGTAAACAATAATATTTGAATCAAAAGGCGTAAGGTATGTTGCGATCGGTAACATACGACATGTATCTGTATTATTTGATACATGATTTGCTGAACTTACTTGAATTACGTGGAACTACTTGGCTATGTGATTTTAATTGAATTATGAGCATTTACAGCATTCATATTTTGACATATCGATGTATGAAAATAAATGTTTTGTTAACACACACCATTTTGATACATATAGATGGATATATGGTTCATGGGCATATTATATTGATCTATCCACTTCTTTGATATCTTTGATGATGACTGAGTTGATTTACTCTGAGTGTTGGGGACGATGGTGTAATGCCCAGGAATTAATGGTGTTAATCCCGGAGTGGTAATGATCCTTAATGGATTTTAATTGTGGCAGTTATGAATTATTTATGGATTTGGGACTCCCGGGGATATTAAATCCGGTATTTGGAGTCGTTGGGTCCAAGGGATGAGATTGTATTATCATCGCGTGATAACCTTGGAATTTGGTTTTTGATGGGTTCTGGGGTCCGGAGTACTTTGTACTGGGGCTGGTAATGGAAATAAATATTGGGAGGTAATTATTGAAAACATATGATTTTTAATGAGTCATGATGTATTTGTGGATAGATTGATATTTTGAAAGTTTTGGTACTATATATACCAAGTGGACTCGGTTTTCCATCATTTTGGATCTCATTTCTCTCACTCTCACCAGCGCTACTCCTTTTCCCAACCCATTCCCCTCTCTTCTCCTCCCATGGAAGAATCGAGCAAGGCTCGATCTCGGAGCGAGATTTCTCGAAGATAATCAGGTATTAATCTCCCCCTCGTCATTGTCTACGATTTGGTAAGTAGTATTTTGATTTTTGGTTGAGTATTATGTTGGATTTGGATTTGGGGATTTTTGGGTAAAAATCTTAAAGTTTGTTTTTGGAGTTTTATTGAGTTTTGTTGGAGTATTTGAGGTGTTAAAGGTGTATGGGGTGTTGGTTTTGAGTTTGGGTGTGAAAAACACCATTGAAATTTGTGAAGACGAACAATATTGGCGATCGATCGCGACGAGCAGCTGGAAATTTGTGAAGACGAACAGTATTGGCGATCGATCACAAGGTTTTGGCGATCGATCGCGAGTGGGATGGCGATCGATCGCGGAGACTCGCGATCGATCGTGAGAAGGCACTGGTTGGCCACTGGACTAGGGCGATCGATCGCGCTGAAATCAGCGATCGGTCGCGATGAAATCAGCGATCGATCGCCGCTCGAAGGATGGAGTTTTTTCAAAAATTTTGGAAAATGTCGGGATTTTGGAATCGAGGTTTAATTAGCCGATTTCGGGGTGATGTCTACATTCCAATGGGAATGCTATACTTTTAAATGAGATGATTGGAGCCATATTTTAATAATAAAATGGAATACTCAATTGAGTAATTGTCTAACCTTTGATCATTTGAAATGGATTATTTGGGTATTATGCATGCTTAACCTGGAGTCTTTAAATGGTAAATCGTCATGGAATGACGATATATTTGGAGGTTGTAACGTGCTTGGGCACATGGTTGCATGCTTATGTTTGATTGTGAGTTATTACGGAATTATAAGGTACGTATAACGTACTAGCATAGCCTGTTATAATGTTGCAACTGTGAAATGCATAGTATATGGTATTTGCATAAATGGATAGTGAAATGCATAGTATATGGTATTTGCAATAAATGGATAGTGAAATGCACGGTATATGGTACTTGCAATAAATGTGTGATGCCCCGGGATTAATGGTGTTAATCCCGGTGTGGTAATAATCCTTAATGGATTTATTTGTGGCAATTATGAATTAATTACGGTTTTGGGACTCTCGGGGATTTTAAATTCGATATTTGGAGTCGTTGGACCCAAGGGATGAGATTATATTCTCATCATGGTGATAACCTTGGAATTTGGTCTTTGGTGGGATCTGGGGTCCGGAATACTTTGTACTGGGGCTGTCTATGGAAATAGAGATTGGGAGGTGATTTTGTAAAACAGATGATTTTAATGAGTCATGATGATTTGTGGAGGGATTGTATTTTGGAGTTTTGGTACTATATTTACCAAGTGGACTTGGTATTCCGTCATAGGGCGATCGATCGCGACGAGCAGCTGCTAAAATCGAAGAAGATGAACAGTGCATGCGATCGATCGCGCGGTCTAGGCGATCGATCGCGAGCAGGTTGGCGATCGATCGCGAGAGGTAGCGATCGATCGCGAAGAGGCGATTTTGCCCACTGGACAGGGGCGATCGATCGCGCCAAAAGTGGCTATCGATCGCCGCATGTGGATTTTGTTTTTTTTGAAAATTTTTGGAAATGTCGGGATTTGGAATCAGGATTTAAAGGGGCTGTTTCCGGGGCAATGTCTACATTCCAATGTGAATGCTATACTTTTAAAATGGATTGGTTGGAGCCAAAGTTTGATAAAACGGAATTCTTGGTTGAATTCTAGGCTATCTTTTAACTTGTTAAATTGTATATTTTGGGTATTATGCATGCTTAGCCGTGGGCTTTTATTTTGGTGATCGTCATGGATCGACGATAGGGTTGGAAATTGTGAACGTGCTTGGGCACGTGATTGCATGCCTATGTTTAATTGGGAGTTATTTGCATGTTAGTACTTGACTCATCGGGTCGTGGGACTCATGCACGGTTGGACTCGAGCTACGGAATTATAAGGTACGTATAACGTACGAGCATAGCCTATTACAATGTTGCAATTGTGAAATGCATGTATGTGATAATTGCGATGAATGTATATTGAAATACGTGGAATATGGTACTGGCAATAAATGAATAAAGAAATGCATGGTTTATTCCGCTATTCTTTAGCGATGGGTCATGCCGTCGGGTATTCATATAGCGATAGTGCATTCCTCTACATCTATGGCCATGGTTCATACCGTCGGATATCTATAGCGATGTTTTATGCCGCTGACTCTATGACGAGGGATCATGCCTGTGACGTCCGGGGATAAATGGTGTTAATCCCGGTGTGTGGTAATAATCCTTGATGGATTTTTAATTGTGGCAATTAGGAATTAATTGCGGTTTTGGGTCTCCCGATGTTGTTTAAATCGAGCATTTGGGACCGTTGGATCCAAAGGTTGAGATTGTATTCTCATTTTGGTAGAAAACCTATGAGTTGGGTTTTTAGTGGGACTTGGAGTCCGGGGTGCCTTATTGGGGCCAGTCTGGGGATTTGATGTTGGAGAGAGAGTTTTTGTAAACAGATGATTTTTAATGAATCATGATGTATTTGTGGAGGTATTGTTATCTTGGGGCATTTTTGCTATATATACCAGTTGGACTCGGATTCCGTCATTCGGAATCCATTTCTCTCCTCTCCTCTCCCTCACGCTATTCTCTCTCACCCCAAACCCTTCCCCTTTCCCTTTGATGGGCAAAATCGTTGGAGGCTCGTCCTAGGAGCCGGATTTCTCGAAGATAAGTTGGTAAGTTTCTTCCCCTCGTCATTGCCTTCGATTTGATAGTGGTATGGTGTGTTATGGTTAAGCTTTTGGGTTGGATTTATGCTTGGGGGTTTTGGGTTAAAATCTAAAATATTGATTTTAGTGTTTTTATGGAGTTTAAATGTTGTATTTGAGGTGTTGGTGGTGTATGGGGTGTTGGTTTTGAGTTTGAGTGTGAAAAACACCATTGAAGCTCTAAATTTTCGGAAGCCCGCAGGTCGCGATCGATCGCGGCTAGGTGCCGATCAATCGCGACATACTACTGGTTTTGGGAAGACGATGTGCAGTATCAGCGATCGATCGCGAAAAGTGGGCGATCGATCGCGAGGGTCTCGGCGATCGATCGCGAGATGTGGCGATCGATCGCGGCTTGTTTTTCGGACAGTAGGGTATGGCGATCGATCGCGGCCCTGTTCCCTTTGTTTTTTTTTTTTCAAAACTTTGGAAAATGTCGGGATTTTGGAACCGAGGTTTAAAAGGGCCGTTTCCGGGGCAATGTGTACATTCCAATGGGAATGCTATGCTTTTAAAATGGATTGGTTGGAGCCAAAGTTTATTGAAACGGAAATTTTGGTTGGGTTTTTGGCTATCTTTTAAACATGAAAAATGGATTATTTTGGGTATTATGCATGCTTAGCCGGGGGGCTTCTATTTGGTAATCGCCATGGATTGACGATATGATTGGGAGTTTTGAACGTGCTTGGGCACGTGGTTGCATGCTTGTGTTTAATTGTGAACTATTTATGTGTTAGCACATAATTCATCGGGTCGTGGGACTCAGGCGAGGTCGGACTTGAACTACGAAAGTATAAGATACGTATGACGTACGAGCATGGCCTATTATAATGTTGCAACTGTAAAATGCATGGTATGTGATAATTGTATTAAATGGGCATTGGAACACATGGTGTGTGATAATTGCATTATACGGACATTGAAATATGTGACATGTGGTAATTGCATCGAATAGGTATTGAAATGCATGGTGCATGATACTTGCTATAAATGGATAACGATATGCATGGTAAATGGTATTCGTGTCAAATGGATTATATATTGGGAACCATATGGTGCCGCTATTGAGCGAGCAATGATTTGGGATGCTGCCGCCGTTGAGCGACCATCGGTTATGACGCCGTTATTGTTGAGTGTGCGCGGGCTTTAGAATGCCGCTATTGTGGAGCGAGCAATGAAATAGGAATATGGAATCATTGGTTAGATATATGTGAGAACTACGGTCTTTTATATAGCGACTTTACCATATTAATATGGAACTGGCATAATAGAACGGTATTAGTTAATCTACGTGGCGATTAACTGGCTTTGGGAATTTGATGGGTTTGATTGTTTTGAGAACAGGGACAATACAGGGGATCCCGGATGAGGTGTGTTACAATCCAGGGATGTAGGATCGAGCGCTTACCGCTTTACCAATAACTATAGTTAAGGGTAATGGCGTAACATCAATCTTTTCAACCATACACTGGCACAAGCGCCACGTGTTCGACCGATCACAAAGCAGAGGCAATTGTTGAACCCCAACAATCCCTCCCCCAATAATTGCACTCTCTGCAACTCATGGGAATCGAACACGCGACCTTGGCTCTGATACCAATTGTAGGATCGAGCGCTTACCGCTTTACCAATAACTATAGTTAAGGGTAATGGCGCAACATCAATCTTTTCAACCATACATGGCACAAGCCCCACGTGTTCGACCGATCACAAAGCAGAGGCAATTGTTGAACCCCAACAAGGGAGTATCTTTTAAATTATGACATTTTATTCTGTATTTGAAATGCAATGTTATGATTATTGGATTGGTGGTATTTGTATGCTCACCCCGTCTGGGGGCTGTCTCTGTTGGGTCAGGTGTTACAGTGTGTAGCAGCAGCTTTGGAGTCGAGCTTGGGCTGTTGATTGAGGTACTTCCAGGATCGAGGTACCAGAGCTGGTTGAACAAGTGCATAGATCCAGAGTTGAGATCGAGTTGTGCTTGGGAGGTACTTTCAGGATTGAAGTGCCAGTAACGGTATAGGGGTAGAGTGTTTTATACATTAGATACACGCGTGTTCGTTGAGTGCTCTTATGTGAGTACATCTTATGTGTATATGGAATGTATAAATGGGCTACGGCTCTTCTCTATTCATTCATGGTTTGCATGCAATAAATACGGAATTGCCAAATGAACTGAGAGCATGTTAGTATATTATAAAGGTGCATGTTATATAAATAATCGTAGGTTGGGGAATTCGAATATTATGCGGATAGAATGCAAGAAATTTTCTGGATAGCATATGGTTGCACTTGCACATAGCTTTTCCCCATGATAGTATGATTATATGCACTAATGGTATGGATTAATACACTAAATACGGGTTAAGGGCACGGGGTCCTTACTTTAGTGGTATCAGAGCAGTGGTTAGCTCTTTGGGGCTGTTGAGGGCCTAGGAAAATGATAATGGGAATGAGAAGCACACTTATGCATGATGATAGTTAGTAGCGTGCGTGGCACAACTATATTGCTTATGTGCATTTATGATATGTGTTCATAATTGGAATATGTTATTGCTAACCATAGTGGTTGCAGGGTCATATGAGACATGGACTATGCATACGGTTGCATAGATATACATCAGAGTGATGATTTTAATGCTTTGCCGCTAAATGTTGGAGCGAGGTGCATTAAAGTACACTCATGACGATGATTATTGGAATATGGGTTATGCATTACGGTTGCATGCACGCCGAAGCGATGATGCCGCTGTCGTGTCGAAGCGATGATGCCGCTGTCACGTCGAAGCGATGATGCCGCTGTCGTGCCGAAACAATTATTGGAATACGGGTTATGCATTACGGTTGCATGCATGGCGTAGCGATGTGAATACTTGCCGCTGTCATATTATAGCGATGAAGAATATTTGCCGCAAATATGTCGAAGCGAAGGATAATGCCGCTGTCATATATATTATCGTGAGGTATGATATGCCGCTAATATGTCGAAGCGAGGGGTATTTCCGCTGTCATGCCGGAACGATGGTAAATGACGCTGTCACATCGAAGCGATGGTGCCACCGTCATGTCGAAGCGATGATGCCGCTGTCGTGTCGAAGCTGTGATATCCCCGAAATGATTAATTGCAATTTGGGCACTAGTTGTGTTTTTATGATTAATTGTGGTGGTAATTAATTATGTGCTGGATTTAATTATCTTATGGAAATGCAAGGTCACATGGAAAAAGAGTGACCCGAGAGTGCATTTCAGGGTACATGTTGTGCATGTTGGGAGAATTGTATATTAGCATGATTTATTTGTTATGATTATCAATTAAATGGAAAGCATGATTTAATTATGATTTTGGTGCATTTTGGTGGAATGCCTTTCAAATATCATGTTGGGATGTTTAATACATCATGTTAGTTGTGGGGAGTCAATTTGACTTGCTTTAAAACCTCTACCCCCACCTTTACCAAATCACTTTACTAAATTCCCCAAAATCATTCCTCAAACCCTTCCTCCTCTCATTTTCGTTTTTGACAAAAGAGGTGGAGAGAAATCCTTCCAAAACCTTGATTTGTGGAATTTGTTGGGAGATTTGGAGTCCCCAAGAGGTATGGATACCTCCTTTGTGATGACCAGGGATATAGGTGTTAATCCGTAGTATTAATAATCCCTAAAGTGGTTTTACGTGGCGATTTGGGATTAATCGAGGTGGGGCCTCTGGGCTCGTTTATTTGGGCAGTTGGGATCGTTGGATCCAGAGGTTGAGATGTATTCACATTACGGTGTGTAAAACTAAGAGTTGGTTTTTGATGTGTCTCGGAATCTCGGGTGCTATGTGAGCACGGTAGAGGATTTGGGAGTTAGAGAGAGAGTTTTGAAAACAGATGATTTTAAGGAATCATGATGTATTTGTGGGGCTATTAATTTTTCGGGTATTTTGCTATAAATACCATTTGAACCCAAGATTTTAGGATTAATTTCATTTTCAGCCCTCATTTTTTCCCTTCTCCGGCGCGACCCCTTTCTGACCCCTCATCCCTGCCTCCGCGGCAAAAGCGGTGCGCCCGCCGCCGTCCGGCCGCGCTCGCCGCGTGCGACCTATCACCGCCTTCGTCTCGACGAGCGCTTCTTTCCCCTCCATCAATTCGAGGTTTCGTCGCGTCCTGGAGTCGAATTTGGCAGAAAGGCGTCGATCCCCAAAAGTTAGGGTTCATCGGATTTGTCCGATTTTGCTTCCGATTTCGTGGGTAATCTCCCTAACCCCTTGTTCGTCTTTTTCATGTATTTCCATGCCTTTATTGTTTCGAATTTCCCCAATTTCGTAGGGATAAATTTCGAATTATTGGGGGTTTTTGGCAAAGGTGATGATTTGCCATTGATGGTTTAATTCAATCTTAGGTGTATTATGATGCTTAAGTGGATCGAATTAAGATGTTATGGTTCGAATTTGAAGAATTGTTAGGGTTCGAATTTAAAGCTGTTTGGGTTTCGAATTTTAGGGATTTGGATTTCAAATTTGGGGGTTTGGCATGTGGGATGATATTCATGCTATGGATGATTAATTGACATTTTAGATGAATTATGGTATTTTATTGGGTTCGAAATTGTGAGATTAAGGTTCGATTTTTGTAGGGCATTCTTGAACAAATTTCGATTGTCTCATTTATTTCCTTCCCTGCATGTACCCTGCCCCGGGTCTTTTAAGAGGATAATTGTCGTGTATTGACAATGTTGTGAGGGATATGGGTGTTATGCTTGAGATAGGTTACATGTTCGTAAATAATTGTGAATTATTTATCGTTGTTAGCACATCATTCCTCGGGGCATGGAACTCGAGCAAGGCTTGGCTCGGACTTCGGAGATTTAAGGTACGTGCGACGTACGAGCATTACTATATATGATGTGAAATGCATAAGGTGTTTTTGATTGCATTGAATGTTTTGCGTATGGTATACATATATGTTGATATAGCCAAGGAATGACCAAATCTTGATATCGCCGCTTTGTAGCGTGCGTGACACTAGAGTAGGATGACTCTTGCATGATATATGGGGTACTGGGTTTATATGACTATATTATGAGACATTTGAGATGTCTAGGTTTGTAGAATCATGCATTCTTCGTAAGACATTTGAGATGTCTAGGTTCGTAGAATCATGTATTCATTATGAGACATTTGAGATGTCTAAGTTTGTAGACCTCATGTATTCATTATAAGACACTTGAGATGTCTAAGTATAATGAAGGAATGGTAAAATAAATGCTAAGGCATTTGAGCTATCTGTGATTGATAGCAAGGTTGTGAAATCAGTATTAGATATTGTGATATCTGTAATTGCATGTTTAATGAATTTGTAATCACTATATGTTGATATTCGAGGATCAGGCATGCGATGTGTAAATCAATGTGTTGATTTACTGATTTATGAGATTTGATGAGTTTGATGTTGTGAGAACAGGGACAGTACACGGAATCCCGGATGAGGATGTTGCCATCCAGGAGTATCATTTAAATTCATTAGCATTTACCTTTGTTGTAAATTATGAATTTCATTATTATGATTATGGGATTTTGTGTATTGGTATGCTCACCCCGTTGGGGGCTGTCTCTGTTGGGACAGGTGGACAGGTACATCGATGGCTATGGAGCTGAGCTCGAGCTGTTGATTTGAGGTACTCCCAGGATCGTGGTACCAGGGCTTGATGGAGCACGGTATCGTATAGAGTACCTATATATACACCTGAGGATTTATACATATTCATATTCATGATGCTCGCATGTGAGCACGATTATACTTGTATATGGATTGTATATAAAGGCATGAGCCTTTCTCTCTTTCATTTAAGGTTGCATGCAATTAGGTTGAATTGCTAGAATGATATGAGAGTCATTGGTGTATTATGTGGGTGTTGGAACCCACTTTTGTTGACGTATGTGTGGTGTCTTCCCTGGCTGGGAATCTACTTGTATTACTGCTTTCTGTTGAGTATTATGTGTTCCCTGGCCGGGAATTTTGTTATGTGTTGTACTCTGTTTTGGGATAGCTCTATTTATGGGGAGACTTGCCCAATTTTTGTAAAAGTTTACAATGTGAAAAGCTGGCACCAAGGGGTTGGTAAAGGGCAAACATATGAGTCTTTTATTGACAGGCAATGATTAAGTATCATCAGAGCTTCCCGATTGACATTTTATAGAAAGCATGTACCACACATAGTGGTTAATACACTAATCAAGGTTTTTAAGGGCTTGGGGTCCTTACATTAGTGGTATCAGAGCAGTGGTTGCTCATTGGGGCTGTTAAGGGCCTAGGAAGTTATTGATAGCACATATTTATGCATGATGGCATTAATGTTGTATGACATAGCCACATTGTTTATGTGCTCTTATGATATGAAAAGTGGTATTGCTAACCATTGTGGTTGCAGGAATCGTGTGGAACACGATAGGATGACATTTATGGGGATGTCTGGCACTCCGTGTGTTATGTGCCAAGGAAGCTGGTTTTAAGAAAATCAGATAAAGGGATATTTCCGAGGTAACATGTATTTTTACGTTGTCTTGTTGACACATGATGAATGCAAAGTGGTGCATTGAGGTTTATGATATATGTTATTGTGCATTGTTTTTGCATATGCATGTCTTGAGTCAAAGTTATCTTAGTAAGGATTTTAATGGCTTATGCTAAAGTCCATATGAAGCGATGAAGAGTCCCGCTTATATGGAGTAAGTAGTAGTAGCAACGCTAAAAGTCCATTGGAAGCGATGAAGAGTCCCGCTTATATGGAAGTAGCAACGCTAAAGTCCATTGGAAGCGATGAAGAGTCCGCTTACTGGAGTAGCAACGCTAAAGTCCAGTGGAAGCGAGGAAAGAATTCCGTCTTTCCTGGAGTAGCAAGAAGCATTAAAATGTACTAATGATAGGGCTCAGATGAAATAAGGATTTACATGAGGATATCATGACATTTATTTGTGAAACCATACATTCTCATAATGTGTTTTTTATTATGAATTGAATGTGGATGCATAGCGTATATGGCTATTGTTGTTAACCCTGATGGTTGCAGGTTACAGGAAATATGGAGTATAAAAAGGAATGATGATTATGCATTCCAGGAGTCCTGCTTATGACAGTGAGAATTTTATACTTATGCTTGACCGCTAAAAATGTGGAGCGGGCGGGGATGCTCGCTTGCACATGGAGGCGGGGTATTCCATACGAAGCGAGGATGAGGATGATATACCGCTTGTATGAAGAAGCTTATGCTTGTACGCGCTAAAAATGTGGAGCGGGCAGGGATGCTCGCTTGCACATGAGGGGGGGGTATGCCATCGAAGCGAGGATGAGATGAGATACCTTTGTATGAGAAGCGCGAGGATGAGATGCCGCTTGTTAGGATGATGATTCATTCCTATGTGATGACACGGATGATAGCGGTGATGTGTCCCGCTGTGTGTGTCGATTTATATTCATTTCTCTATGAGGACACGGTTTTTATAGCGACGGTTCATTCCGCTATTTATTGGCGATGGTTCTTCCGCCAGGCGTATTATAGCGACGGTCATCGCTATATTTATTGGCGATGGGTTCATTCCGCCAGGCGTATTTTTATAGCGACGGTTCATTCGCTATATTTATTGGCGATGGTTTCATTCCGCCAGGCGTATTTATAGCGACGGTTCATTCCGCTATATCTATTGGCGATGGTCATTCCGCCAGGTGTATTGATAGCGATGGTTCATTCCGCTATATCTATGGCGAGGTTCATTACGCCAGGTATTTATAGCGACGGTTCATTCCGCTATATCATGGCGATGGTTCATTCCGCCAGGTGTATTATATAGCGACGGTTCATTCCGCTATATATTTGGCGATGGTTTCATTCCGCCAGGTTGTATTATAGCGACGGTTCATTCCGCTATATTCTATTGGCGATGGGTTCATTCCGGCCAGGTGTGTATTTATAGCGATGGTTCATTCCGCCTATATCTATCTGGCGATCTGGTTCATTCCGCCAGGTTGTTATTGTATAGCGACTGGTCATTCCGCTATCTTATGCGATTGGTTTCACTTCCGCCCAGGTTGTATTATAGCGATGGTTCAACTTCCGATATATTATTGCGATGGTCATTCCGCCAGGTTATTTATAGCGATGGTTCATTCCGCTATATCTATTGGCGATGGTTCATTCCGCCAGGTGTATTGATAGCGATGCCTCTTTCCGCTACTATGTGGACGATGATTCATACTCAGGTAGTATAGCGAGGGTTTCATGCCACTTATTATATGACGAGGTGTCATTGCCGTCGATTCTATAGCGAGGGATTTTGCCGCTATGTACTCAGCACAGGATTTTTGCCGCCTTCGAGCGATGGGTGCTGATTACGCACTATTATTGAGCGACGGAGACAGGTATGACGCTATATCACTAGCGATGAGGTATGAGATATTGCTATTTATTAGCTTTATTGTAGCTGCATGCATTTGCTATACATGTTTTATTATGCCTATTTTTACTAGCATGATAGTGGATGACATACTGCTGAGTACATTGTATCGTCACTAGTGGGCAATGTTTTAGATGCCATGAGTTGGCATGTGTCGTCACGGGATGCCGATGACGATGGTGTTAGGAGATGTCTTATAGACATGCATCATCGTTTACGATGATGATGCGTTGAGTATAGTATTCAGTAGTATGCCTTGGTGCCAGTACTGGCACAAGGTGGTGTGTGCGACACCGATGGACGTGACCCCATATACCGAGCGGGTGCTCGAGGAATGGATGGATGCGCTGTACATGTGATTGTACCGCAGCTTATGTTTGGGGGTAATCATTTTACGAGTGGTGGAACCCTAGAAGTATGCTCGTTGGAATGGCTTTTGGCCATGTGATTTGACGACAGGAGTAATCATGGAGGAAAGTACTCGCTTTCTGTCGATGTGACATGTGGTGGACATGGTCACACCACCCTTGAGGGTTGTAGGATGGGTCCTAAGGGAGTAGGATACGGTTATTAAGTACATAGGACATGGGTTGTCCATGGTGTATCGGCATTGAGGAATGTTGGATAAAGAACCCACTACTCTATTGAGTTTTTCTCCATAGTATGTTATACCATGTGGGAAACGTCCGTCTATTGGTAGGTTTGAGGTAAACCTAAAGAGGCAGAGACTAGGGTGTGTCTGCGAAGTGTGTTTGTGTGTAGCCCATGATGGGCTTGCTAGAGCCGTTACACTGCTCGTTGGAACCAAGTTTGGCAAATCGTAAGGTGATACGATGTGGATTGTGGTGGACTCTAGTAGTCACCATGTCATTGAGGTTAAGGTTGTTCGTGCTCGCTGAACGGTTGTGAAACGTGTATACGTTTATTGTTAAATCTTGGAGACTTGTCTGGGACAGGCTCAGGACGCGGTGGAGTACCAACAAGAGAGTCATCAGGTTGTTATTGACTCAATCTAAAGGAACACGTGTATTGGGATACAATGGGTGTTATTTATATCCAGTTTTTCCGAACGATGGTTCGAGACTTGTGGATCTCGAGTTCGATGGCATTTCCCTTGCGAGGAAGGAGGTAGTATTATACCTATTTGGGAATCTTGAAAGATTCGGTAAGTTGGTGCAGTGGTGTTGATTTTGGGAATCACCA
>CAJQUN010002883.1:0-21183 GCA_907163345.1 Haberlea rhodopensis | reverse complement strand
GAATATTCGAGTATAATTCTTATAGATATCTTTTTCTTGGTTCGAATAAAGTTTTGAGAAATTTTAAACAATTTCGGACCGTTTTTTTTTTTTTTTGGATAAATTCATTTTTCGTGCATTATAAGAGTATGTGTTTTGGGTAAATAATTTTCTTGTTGGAAGAAGTTTTGAGAAATTTTCAAATTTTACGTATTTTTTGATTTTTTTGATAAATTTTGATTTCGTGCGAATATTCGAGTATATGTCTTGAGTACATCATTTTCTTGGTTCGAATAAGTATTTTGAAATTTTAACAATTTCGGACGTTTTTTTTTGATTTTTTGATAATTTCTTTTTCGTGCAATTATAAGAGTATAGTTTCTTGAGTACATAATTTCTTGGTTGAAGAAGTTTTGAGAAATTTTCAGAAATTACGTAAGTTTTTTGATTTTTTGATAAATTCCGATTTCGTGCGAATATTCGAGTATATGTCTAGAGTAACCATCATTTTCTTGGTTCGAATAAGTATTTGAGAAATTGTAACAATTTCGGACGTTTTTTTTGATTTTTTGATCAATTTCTTTTTCGTTCAATTATAAGAGTATGTGTTTTGAGTAAATAATTTTCTTGGTTGGAAGAAGGTTTTAGAGAAAATTTTCAAGAAAGTACGTAAGTTTTTTGATTTTTGATAAATTCCGATTTTCGGTCGAATATTCTGAAGTAAATATGATCTTAGATGAAACATCATTTTCTTGGTTCAAAAAACGATAAGTATTTGAAGAAATTAGTAAACTACAATTTAGGGAGATTGTTTATTTGAATTTTTGATAAATTACTTTTTCGTGCAATTATGAAGAAGTATGTGTCTTGAGTACAATATGTTATCTTGGTTGGAAGCCAGTTTTGAGAAATTTTCAGACATTACGTAAGTTTTTTTGGATTTTTTGATAAATTCCGATTTGGCGTGAGAATATTCCGAGTATAATGTTTAGAGTATAGCAATTATTTTCGTGGTTCGAATAAGTATTTGAGGAAGATTGTAACAGTTTCGGACAGTTTTTTTGATGTGTTTTGAAAATTTTCTTTTTCGTGCAATTAAGTATTGTCTTGAGTAAATAATTTTCTTGGTGGAAGAAGGTTTTTGAGAATTTTCAGAATTACGTAAGTTTTTGATTTTTTGATAATTTTGTCGTAATATTCGAGTATAGTTTTTGAGATATCATTTTCTTGGTTTCGAATAGTATTTAGAAATTTTAACAATTTCGGACGGTTTTTTGATGTTTTTGAGAAATTTTTCGAAATTACGTAAGTTTTTGATTTTTTGATAATTTCGATTTCGTGCGAATATTCGAGTATATGTCTAAGTACATCATTTTCTTGTTCGAATATAGTATTTGAGAAATTTTAACAATTTCGGACGTTTTTTTGATTTTTGATAAATTTCTTTTTCGTTCAATTATAAGAGTATGTGTTTTGATTAAATAATTTTCTTGGTTGTGAAGATGGTTTGTAGAAATTTTTCAGAAATTACGTAAGTTTTTTTGATTTTTTGATAAATTCCCGATTTGCCGTGCGAATATTCGAGTAGATTGTAGAGTATATCATTTCTTGGTTCGAATAAGTATTTGAGAAATTTTAACAATTTCGGACGTTTTTTGATGTTTTTGATAAATTTCTATTTCGTTGCAATTATAAGAGTTGTGCTTGAGTACATTGTTAATCTTGGTTGGAAGAGGTTTTGAGAAATTTTCAGAATTACGTAAGTTTTTTGATTTTTTGATAAATTTCGATTTCGTGCGAATATTGAGTATATGTTGAGTATATCATTTTCTTTGTTGAATAAGTATTTGAGAAATTTTCAACAATTTCGGACGTTTTTTTGATGTTTTGATAAATTTCTATTTCGTGCAATATAAGAGTATGTGTCTTGAGTACATAATTTCTTGGTTGGAAGAAGGTTTGAGAGAATTTTCAGAATTACGTAAGTTTTTTGATTTTTTGATAAATTTCGATTTCGTGCGAATATTCGAGTATATGTTTTGAGTATATCATTTTCTTGGTTCGAATAAGTATTTGAGAAATTTTAACAATTTCGGACGTTTTTTGATTTTTTGATAAATTTCTATTTCGTGCAATTATAAGAGTATGTGTCTTGAGTACATTGTTATCTTGGTTGGAAGAAGGTTTTGTGAGAAATTTTCAGAAATTCCGTAGTTTTTGATTTTTGATAAATTTCCGATTTCGTGCGAATAGTCCGAGTATATGTCTAGAGTACATCATTTCTTGGTTCGAATAAGTATTTGAGGAAATTGTAACAATTTCGGACGTTTTTTTGGATGTTTTGATACATTTCTATTTCGTGCAACATATAAGAGTATGTGTCTTGAGTAAATAATTTTCTTGGTTGGAAGAAAGGTTTTGAGAAATTTTCAGAAATTACGTAAGTTTTTTGATTTTTTGATAAATTCCGATTTCGTGCGAATATTCGAGTAATAATGTCTGAGTACATCATTTTCTTGGTTCGAATAAGTATTTGTAGAATTTTAACAATTTCGGACGTTTTATTTTTGGATTTATTTTGATAAATTTCTATTTCGTTGCAATTATAAGAGTAATGTGTCTTGATGAAATATGTTATCTTGGTTGGAAGAAGGTTTTGAGAAATTTTCCAAAATTACGTCAGCCTTTTTTTGATTTTTGATAAATTCCGATTTCGTGCGAATATTCGAGTATATTCTAGAGTACATCATTTTCTTGGTTCGAATAAGTATTTGAGAAATTTAACAATTTCGGACGTTTTTTGATTTTTGATAAATTTCTTTTTCGTGCAATTTAAGAGTATGTGTTTGAGTAAATAATTTTCTTGGTTGGAAGAAGGTTTTGAGAAATTTTCAGAAATTACGTAAGTTTTTTGATTTTTTGATAAATTCGATTTCGTGCGAATATTCGAGTATATGTCTTAGAGTACATCATTTTCTTGGTTCGAATAAGTATTTGAGAAATTTTAACAATTTCGGACGTTTTTTTGATTTTTTGATAAATTTCTTTTCGTGCAATTATAAGAGTATGTGTCTTAGTAAAATAATTTTCTTGGTTGAAGAAGGTTTTGAGAAATTTTCAGAATTACGTAAGTTTTTTGATTTTTTGATAAATTTCGATTTCGTGCGAATATTCGAGTATATGTCTTGAGTACATCATTTTTCTTGGTTCGAATAGTATTTGAGAAATTTTAACAATTTCGGACGTTTTTTTGATTTTTTGATAAATTTCTATTTCGTGCAATTATAAGAGTATGTGTTTTGAGTACATAATTTTCTTGGTTGGAAGAAGGTTTTGAGAAATTTTCAGAATTACGTAAGTTTTTGATTTTTTGATAAATTCCGATTTCGTGCGAATATTCGAGTATATGTCTAGAGAACATCATTTCTTGGTTCGAATAAGTATTTGAGAAATTTTAACAATTTCGGACGTTTTTTTTGATTTTTTGATAAATTTCTTTTTCGTGCAATTATAAGAGTATGTGTCTTGAGTACATAATTTTCTTGGTTGGAAGAAGGTTTTGAGAAATTTTCAGAATTACGTAAGTTTTTTGATTTTTTGATAAATTTCGATTTCGTGCGAATATTCGAGTATATGTCTTGAGTACATCATTTTCTTGGTTCGAATAAGTATTTGAGAAATTTTAACAATTTCGGACGTTTTTTTGATTTTTGATAAATTTCTATTTCGTGCAATTATAAGAGTATGTGTCTTGAGTACATAATTTTCTTGGTTGGAAGAAGGTTTTGAGAAATTTTCAGAATTACGTAAGTTTTTTGATTTTTTGATAAATTTCGATTTCGTGCGAATATTCGAGTATATGTTGAGTACATCATTTTCTTGGTTCGAATAAGTATTTGAGAAATTTTAACAATTTCGGACGTTTTTTTGATTTTTTGATAAATTTCTATTTCGTGCAATTATAAGAGTATGTGTCTTGAGTACATAATTTTCTTGGTTGGAAGAAGGTTTTGAGAAATTTTCAGAATTACGTAAGTTTTTTGATTTTTTGATAAATTTCGATTTCGTGCGAATATTCGAGTATATGTCTTGAGTACATCATTTTCTTGGTTCGAATAAGTATTTGAGAAATTTTAACAATTTCGGACGTTTTTTTGATTTTTTGATAAATTTCTATTTCGTGCAATTATAAGAGTATGTGTCTTGAGTACATAATTTTCTTGGTTGGAAGAAGGTTTTGAGAAATTTTCAGAATTACGTAAGTTTTTTGATTTTTTGATAAATTTCGATTTCGTGCGAATATTCGAGTATATGTCTTGAGTACATCATTTTCTTGGTTCGAATAAGTATTTGAGAAATTTTAACAATTTCGGACGTTTTTTTGATTTTTTGATAAATTTCTATTTCGTGCAATTATAAGAGTATGTGTCTTGAGTACATAATTTTCTTGGTTGGAAGAAGGTTTTGAGAAATTTTCAGAATTACGTAAGTTTTTTGATTTTTTGATAAATTTCGATTTCGTGCGAATATTCGAGTATATGTCTTGAGTACATCATTTTCTTGGTTCGAATAAGTATTTGAGAAATTTTAACAATTTCGGACGTTTTTTTGATTTTTTGATAAATTTCTATTTCGTGCAATTATAAGAGTATGTGTCTTGAGTACATAATTTTCTTGGTTGGAAGAAGGTTTTGAGAAATTTTCAGAATTACGTAAGTTTTTTGATTTTTTGATAAATTTCGATTTCGTGCGAATATTCGAGTATATGTCTAGAGTACATCATTTTCTTGGTTCGAATAAGTATTTGAGAAATTTTAACAATTTCGGACGTTTTTTTTTTTTTGATAAATTTCTATTTCGTGCAATTATAAGAGTATGTGTCTTGAGTACATAATTTTCTTGGTTGGAAGAAGGTTTTGAGAAATTTTCAGAATTACGTAAGTTTTTTGATTTTTTGATAAATTTCGATTTCGTGCGAATATTCGAGTATATGTCTTGAGTACATCATTTTCTTGGTTCGAATAAGTATTTGAGAAATTTTAACAATTTCGGACGTTTTTTTGATTTTTTGATAAATTTCTATTTCGTGCAATTATAAGAGTATGTGTCTTGAGTACATAATTTTCTTGGTTGGAAGAAGGTTTTGAGAAATTTTCAGAATTACGTAAGTTTTTTGATTTTTTGATAAATTTCGATTTCGTGCGAATATTCGAGTATATGTCTAGAGTACATCATTTTCTTGGTTCGAATAAGTATTTGAGAAATTTTAACAATTTCGGACGTTTTTTGATTTTTTGATAAATTTCTATTTCGTGCAATTATAAGAGTATGTGTCTTGAGTACATAATTTTCTTGGTTGGAAGAAGGTTTTGAGAAATTTTCAGAATTACGTAAGTTTTTTGATTTTTTGATAAATTTCGATTTCGTGCGAATATTCGAGTATATGTCTTGAGTACATCATTTTCTTGGTTCGAATAAGTATTTGAGAAATTTTAACAATTTCGGACGTTTTTTTGATTTTTTGATAAATTTCTATTTCGTGCAATTATAAGAGTATGTGTCTTGAGTACATAATTTTCTTGGTTGGAAGAAGGTTTTGAGAAATTTTCAGAATTACGTAAGTTTTTTGATTTTTTGATAAATTTCGATTTCGTGCGAATATTCGAGTATATGTCTGAGTACATCATTTTCTTGGTTCGAATAAGTATTTGAGAAATTTTAACAATTTCGGACGTTTTTTTTGATTTTTTGATAAATTTCTATTTCGTGCAATTATAAGAGTATGTGTCTTGAGTACATAATTTTCTTGGTTGGAAGAAGGTTTTGAGAAATTTTCAGAATTACGTAAGTTTTTTGATTTTTTGATAAATTTCGATTTCGTGCGAATATTCGAGTATATGTCTTGAGTACATCATTTTCTTGGTTCGAATAAGTATTTGAGAAATTTTAACAATTTCGGACGTTTTTTTGATTTTTTGATAAATTTCTATTTCGTGCAATTATAAGAGTATGTGTCTTGAGTACATAATTTTCTTGGTTGGAAGAAGGTTTTGAGAAATTTTCAGAATTACGTAAGTTTTTTGATTTTTTGATAAATTTCGATTTCGTGCGAATATTCGAGTATATGTCTTGAGTACATCATTTTCTTGGTTCGAATAAGTATTTGAGAAATTTTAACAATTTCGGACGTTTTTTTGATTTTTTGATAAATTTCTATTTCGTGCAATTATAAGAGTATGTGTCTTGAGTACATAATTTTCTTGGTTGGAAGAAGGTTTTGAGAAATTTTCAGAATTACGTAAGTTTTTTGATTTTTTGATAAATTTCGATTTCGTGCGAATATTCGAGTATATGTCTTGAGTACATCATTTTCTTGGTTCGAATAAGTATTTGAGAAATTTTAACAATTTCGGACGTTTTTTTGATTTTTTGATAAATTTCTATTTCGTGCAATTATAAGAGTATGTGTCTTGAGTACATAATTTTCTTGGTTGGAAGAAGGTTTTGAGAAATTTTCAGAATTACGTAAGTTTTTTGATTTTTTGATAAATTTCGATTTCGTGCGAATATTCGAGTATATGTCTAGAGTACATCATTTTCTTGGTTCGAATAAGTATTTGAGAAATTTTAACAATTTCGGACGTTTTTTTGATTTTTTGATAAATTTCTATTTCGTGCAATTATAAGAGTATGTGTCTTGAGTACATAATTTTCTTGGTTGGAAGAAGGTTTTGAGAAATTTTCAGAATTACGTAAGTTTTTTGATTTTTTGATAAATTTCGATTTCGTGCGAATATTCGAGTATATGTCTTGAGTACATCATTTTCTTGGTTCGAATAAGTATTTGAGAAATTTTAACAATTTCGGACGTTTTTTGATTTTTTGATAAATTTCTATTTCGTGCAATTATAAGAGTATGTGTCTTGAGTACATAATTTTCTTGGTTGGAAGAAGGTTTTGAGAAATTTTCAGAATTACGTAAGTTTTTTGATTTTTTGATAAATTTCGATTTCGTGCGAATATTCGAGTATATGTCTTGAGTACATCATTTTCTTGGTTCGAATAAGTATTTGAGAAATTTTAACAATTTCGGACGTTTTTTTGATTTTTTGATAAATTTCTATTTCGTGCAATTATAAGAGTATGTGTCTTGAGTACATAATTTTCTTGGTTGGAAGAAGGTTTTGAGAAATTTTCAGAATTACGTAAGTTTTTTGATTTTTTGATAAATTTCGATTTCGTGCGAATATTCGAGTATATGTCTTGAGTACATCATTTTCTTGGTTCGAATAAGTATTTGAGAAATTTTAACAATTTCGGACGTTTTTTTGATTTTTGATAAATTTCTATTTCGTGCAATTATAAGAGTATGTGTCTTGAGTACATAATTTTCTTGGTTGGAAGAAGGTTTTGAGAAATTTTCAGAATTACGTAAGTTTTTTGATTTTTTGATAAATTTCGATTTCGTGCGAATATTCGAGTATATGTCTTGAGTACATCATTTTCTTGGTTCGAATAAGTATTTGAGAAATTTTAACAATTTCGGACGTTTTTTTGATTTTTTGATAAATTTCTATTTCGTGCAATTATAAGAGTATGTGTCTTGAGTACATAATTTTCTTGGTTGGAAGAAGGTTTTGAGAAATTTTCAGAATTACGTAAGTTTTTTGATTTTTTGATAAATTTCGATTTCGTGCGAATATTCGAGTATATGTCTTGAGTACATCATTTTCTTGGTTCGAATAAGTATTTGAGAAATTTTAACAATTTCGGACGTTTTTTTGATTTTTTGATAAATTTCTATTTCGTGCAATTATAAGAGTATGTGTCTTGAGTACATAATTTTCTTGGTTGGAAGAAGGTTTTGAGAAATTTTCAGAATTACGTAAGTTTTTTGATTTTTTGATAAATTTCGATTTCGTGCGAATATTCGAGTATATGTCTAGAGTACATCATTTTCTTGGTTCGAATAAGTATTTGAGAAATTTTAACAATTTCGGACGTTTTTTTGATTTTTTGATAAATTTCTATTTCGTGCAATTATAAGAGTATGTGTCTTGAGTACATAATTTTCTTGGTTGGAAGAAGGTTTTGAGAAATTTTCAGAATTACGTAAGTTTTTTGATTTTTTGATAAATTTCGATTTCGTGCGAATATTCGAGTATATGTCTTGAGTACATCATTTTCTTGGTTCGAATAAGTATTTGAGAAATTTTAACAATTTCGGACGTTTTTTTGATTTTTTGATAAATTTCTATTTCGTGCAATTATAAGAGTATGTGTCTTGAGTACATAATTTTCTTGGTTGGAAGAAGGTTTTGAGAAATTTTCAGAATTACGTAAGTTTTTTGATTTTTTGATAAATTTCGATTTCGTGCGAATATTCGAGTATATGTCTTGAGTACATCATTTTCTTGGTTCGAATAAGTATTTGAGAAATTTTAACAATTTCGGACGTTTTTTTTTTTTTTGATAAATTTCTATTTCGTGCAATTATAAGAGTATGTGTCTTGAGTACATAATTTTCTTGGTTGGAAGAAGGTTTTGAGAAATTTTCAGAATTACGTAAGTTTTTTGATTTTTTGATAAATTTCGATTTCGTGCGAATATTCGAGTATATGTCTTGAGTACATCATTTTCTTGGTTCGAATAAGTATTTGAGAAATTTTAACAATTTCGGACGTTTTTTTGATTTTTTGATAAATTTCTATTTCGTGCAATTATAAGAGTATGTGTCTTGAGTACATAATTTTCTTGGTTGGAAGAAGGTTTTGAGAAATTTTCAGAATTACGTAAGTTTTTTGATTTTTTGATAAATTTCGATTTCGTGCGAATATTCGAGTATATGTCTTGAGTACATCATTTTCTTGGTTCGAATAAGTATTTGAGAAATTTTAACAATTTCGGACGTTTTTTTGATTTTTTGATAAATTTCTATTTCGTGCAATTATAAGAGTATGTGTCTTGAGTACATAATTTTCTTGGTTGGAAGAAGGTTTTGAGAAATTTTCAGAATTACGTAAGTTTTTTGATTTTTTGATAAATTTCGATTTCGTGCGAATATTCGAGTATATGTCTTGAGTACATCATTTTCTTGGTTCGAATAAGTATTTGAGAAATTTTAACAATTTCGGACGTTTTTTTGATTTTTTGATAAATTTCTATTTCGTGCAATTATAAGAGTATGTGTCTTGAGTACATAATTTTCTTGGTTGGAAGAAGGTTTTGAGAAATTTTCAGAATTACGTAAGTTTTTTGATTTTTTGATAAATTTCGATTTCGTGCGAATATTCGAGTATATGTCTTGAGTACATCATTTTCTTGGTTCGAATAAGTATTTGAGAAATTTTAACAATTTCGGACGTTTTTTTGATTTTTTGATAAATTTCTATTTCGTGCAATTATAAGAGTATGTGTCTTGAGTACATAATTTTCTTGGTTGGAAGAAGGTTTTGAGAAATTTTCAGAATTACGTAAGTTTTTTGATTTTTTGATAAATTTCGATTTCGTGCGAATATTCGAGTATATGTCTTGAGTACATCATTTTCTTGGTTCGAATAAGTATTTGAGAAATTTTAACAATTTCGGACGTTTTTTTGATTTTTTGATAAATTTCTATTTCGTGCAATTATAAGAGTATGTGTCTTGAGTACATAATTTTCTTGGTTGGAAGAAGGTTTTGAGAAATTTTCAGAATTACGTAAGTTTTTTGATTTTTTGATAAATTTCGATTTCGTGCGAATATTCGAGTATATGTCTTGAGTACATCATTTTCTTGGTTCGAATAAGTATTTGAGAAATTTTAACAATTTCGGACGTTTTTTTGATTTTTTGATAAATTTCTATTTCGTGCAATTATAAGAGTATGTGTCTTGAGTACATAATTTTCTTGGTTGGAAGAAGGTTTTGAGAAATTTTCAGAATTACGTAAGTTTTTTGATTTTTTGATAAATTTCGATTTCGTGCGAATATTCGAGTATATGTCTTAGAGTATATCATTTTCTTGGTTCGAATAAGTATTTGAGAAATTTTAACAATTTCGGACGTTTTTTTGATTTTTGATAAATTTCTATTTCGTGCAATTATAAGAGTATGTGTTTGAGTACATAATTTTCTTGGTTGGAAGAAGGTTTTGAGAAATTTTCAGAATTACGTAAGTTTTTTGATTTTTTGATAAATTTCGATTTCGTGCGAATATTCGAGTATATGTCTAGAGTACATCATTTTCTTGGTTCGAATAAGTATTTGAGAAATTTTAACAATTTCGGACGTTTTTTTGATTTTTTGATAAATTTCTATTTCGTGCAATTATAAGAGTATGTGTCTTGAGTACATAATTTTCTTGGTTGGAAGAAGGTTTTGAGAAATTTTCAGAAATTACGTAAGTTTTTTGATTTTTTGATAAATTTCGATTTCGTGCGAATATTCGAGTATATGTTTGAGTATATCATTTTCTTGGTTCGAATAAGTATTTGAGAAATTTTAACAATTTCGGACGTTTTTTTGATGTTTTGATAAATTTCTATTTCGTGCAATTATAAGAGTATGTGTCTTGAGTACATAATTATCTTGGTTGGAAGAAGGTTTTGAGAAATTTTCAGAATTACGTAAGTTTTTTGATTTTTTGATAAATTCCGATTTCGTGCGAATATTCGAGTATATGTCTTGAGTACATCATTTTCTTGGTTCGAATAAGTATTTGAGAAATTTTAACAATTTCGGACGTTTTTTTTGATTTTTTGATAAATTTCTTTTTCGTGCAATTATAAGAGTATGTGTCTTGAGTAAATAATTTTCTTGGTTGGAAGAAGGTTTTGAGAAATTTTCAGAATTACGTAAGTTTTTTGATTTTTTGATAAATTTCGATTTCGTGCGAATATTCGAGTATATGTCTTGAGTATATCATTTTCTTGGTTCGAATAAGTATTTGAGAAATTTTAACAATTTCGGACGTTTTTTTTGATGTTTTGATAAATTTCTATTTCGTGCAATTATAAGAGTATGTGTCTTGAGTACATAATTTTCTTGGTTGGAAGAAGGTTTTGAGAAATTTTCAGAATTACGTAAGTTTTTTGATTTTTTGATAAATTCCGATTTCGTGCGAATATTCGAGTATATGTCTAGAGTACATCATTTTCTTGGTTCGAATAAGTATTTGAGAAATTTAACAATTTCGGATGTTTTTGATTTTTTTGCAAAAAGAGTATGTGTCTTGAGTAAATAATTTTCTTGGTTGGAAGAAGGTTTGAGAAATTTTCAGAAATTACGTAAGTTTTTTTGATTTTTTGATAAATTTCGATTTCGTGCGAATATTCGAGTATATGTTTTGAGTATATCATTTTCTTGGTTCGAATAAGTATTTGAGAAATTTTAACAATTTTTGAGTTTTTTTGATTTTTTGATAAATTTCTATTTCGTGCAATTATAAGAGTATGTGTCTTGAGTACATAATTATATTGGTTGGAAGAAGGTTTTGAGAAATTTTCAGAAATTACGTAAGTTTTTTGATTTTTTGATAAATTTCGATTTCGTGCGAATATTCGAGTATATGTTTTGAGTATATCATTTTCTTGGTTCGAATAAGTATTTGAGAAATTTTAACAATTTCGGACTTTTTTTGATGTTTTGATAAATTTCTATTTCGTGCAATTATAAGAGTATGTGTCTTGAGTACATTGTTATCTTGGTTGGAAGAAGGTTTTGAGATATTTTCAGGAATTACGTAAGTTTTTTGATTTTTTGATAATTCCGATTTCGTGCGAATATTCGAGTATATGTCTAGAGTATATCATTTTCTTGGTTCGAATAAGTATTTGAGAAATTTTAACAATTTCGGACGTTTTTTTTGATTTTTTGATAATTTTCTTTTCGTGCAATTATAAGAGTAAGTGTCTTGAGTAAATAATTTTCTTGGTTGGAAGAAGGTTTTGAGAAATTTTAGAATTACGTAAGTTTTTTGATTTTTTGATAAATTTCTATTTCGTGCAATATAAGAGTACGTGTCTTGAGTTCATAATTATCTTGGTTGGAAGAAGGTTTTGAGAAATTTTCAGAAATTACGTAAGTTTTTTGATTTTTTGATAAATTTCGATTTCGTGCGAATATTCGAGTATATGTTTAGAGTATATCATTTTCTTGGTTCAATAAGTACTTGAGAAATTTTAACAATTCGAAGTTTTTTGATTTTTGATAAATTTCTATTTCGTGTAATTATAAGAGTATGTGTCTTGAGTACATTGTTATCTTGGTTGGAAGAAGGTTTTGAGAAATTTTCAGAATTACGTAAGTTTTTGATTTTTTGATAAATTCCGATTTCGTGAGAATATTCGAGTATATGTCTAGAGTACATCATTTTCTTGGTTCTAATAAGTATTTTAAAATTTTAACAATTTCGGGCGTTTTTTTTTGATTTTTTGATAAATTTCTTTTTCGTGCAATTATAAGAGTATGTGTCTTGAGTAAATAATTTTCTTGGTTGGAAGAAGGTTTTGAGAAATTTTCAGAATTACGTATGTTTTTTGATTTTTTCGTGCAATTATAAGAGTATGTGTCTTGAGTACATAATTATATTGGTTGGAAGAAGGTTTGAGAATTTTTAGAAATTACGTAAGTTTTTTGATTTTTGATAAATTTCGATTTCGTGCGAATATTCGAGTATATGTTTAGAGTATATCATTTCTTGGTTCAATAAGTATTGAGAAATTTTAACAATTTCGAACGTTTTTTTGATGTTTTGATAAATTTCTATTTCGTGCAATTATAAGAGTATGTGTCTTGAGTACATTGTTATCTTGGTTGGAAGAACGTTTTGAGAAATTTTCAGAATTACGTAAGTTTTTTGATTTTTTGATAAATTCCGATTTCGTGAGAATATTCGAGTATATGTCTAGAGTACATCATTTCTTGGTTCGAATAAGTATTTTAGAAATTTTAACAATTTCGGGCGTTTTTTTGATTTTTTGATAAATTTCTTTTTGTGCAATTATAAGAGTAAGTGTCTTGAGTAAATAATTTTCTTGGTTGGAAGAAGGTTTTGAGAAATTTTCAGAATACGTAAGTTTTTGATTTTTTGATAAATTTCTATTTCGTGCAATTATAAGAGTACGTGTCTTGAGTTCATAATTATATTGGTGGAAGAAGGTTTTCAGAATTTTTCAGAAATTACGTAAGTTTTTTGATTTTTTTATAAATTTCGATTTCGTGCGAATATTCGAGTATATGTTTTGAGTATATCATTTTCTTGGTTCGAATAAGTATTTGAGAAATTTTTAACAATTTCGGACGTTTTTTTGATTTTTGATAAATTTCTATTTCGTGCAATTATAAGAGTATGTGTTTGAGTAAATAATTTTCTTGGTTGGAAGAAGGTTTTGAGAAATTTTCAGAAATTACGTAAGTTTTTTGATTTTTTGATAAATTTCGATTTCGTGCGAAAATTCGAGTATATGTTTGAGTATATCATTTTCTTGGTTCGAATAAGTATTTGAGAAATTTTAACAATTTCGAAAGTTTTTTTGATTTTTTGATAAATTTCTATTTCGTGCAATTATAAGAGTATGTGTTTTGAGTACATAATTATATTGGTTGGAAGAAGGTTTTGAGAAATTTTCAGAAATTACGTAAGTTTTTGGATTTTTTGATAAATTCCGATTTCGTGCGAATATTCGAGTATATTCTAGAGTACATCATTTTCTTGGTTCGAATAAGAATTTGAGAAAGTAAAATTTAACAATTTGGATGTTTTTTTGATTTTTGATCTATTTTTTTCGTGCAATCATAAGAGTATGCGTCTTGATTAAATAATTTTCTTGGTTGGAAGAAGGTTTTGAGAAATTTTAAGAAATTACGTAAGTTTTTTGATTTTTTGATAAATTCGATTTCTTGCGAATATTCGAGTATATGTTTTGAGTATATCATTTTCTTGGTTCGAATAAGTATTTGAGAAATTTTAACAATTTCGGACGTTTTTTTGATGTTTTGATAAATTTCTATTTCGTGCAATTATAAGAGTATGTGTCTTGATGTTAGGATCGGAGGCGTGTTTAGAAGGGGGGGTTGAATAAACACTGCCCTCAATTTCTAATCTTCGACTGATTACTGCAAAGTGTTAAGTGATGCAGTAGCTTCTCAATCAATTAAGCAAGTCAGTAGACACTAAGTGAAGTGCGGAAAACGTCTGTTGTACTTGTGAGTTAACTAAAGCAAACAACAAGTAAAGAACACATGGATTGTTTCTGGAAGTTCGAAGCACAACGCTTCTACGTCTCCCCTTCTTCCTTTGCAGGAAGGATACACTAGAAGACTTTGGTTTACACTTTACAGTATACAACCTCCTTAGGCTTTCACACAGCTATGCCTAAACTCCTAGCAACACAATGTTTAGAATTTGTTTACAAAGTAAACTATCTAACACTCCTTTGAATGACTTTTACACTTATAAGCTTTGATTGTTTTTTGAACGATCTTTGAGCAGTACACCAGTTTAACTTGATCTTTTATATATCAGTAGGTGTTCCTTGCTCTGGCTGAATCTACAGAAAATTATCACTTGATAAATTTCTCTGTTTGAATGTATAGAATATTCGATTGTCAGTGGATTCAACATCTTCTTCATTCATTTAGCATCTGTATTTATAGACTTCATTTCCAACGGTAAACTTTCTTGGTATGGAAGGTTCAGCGTAGAATCTGTTTTCTTCTCTATTTATTTCCTTCCATTTTTATTCAGCAACGGCTCTTTCAATCTGACGGAATTGGTGGCGATGATTTTGTAGTGCTTGTCGCTCTGTTGTACCTTTGTAAAATGTACTCTCGCTGCTGGATTCACTTCTATTGGTTTTGTAATTTCAGTATCCAGTCGTACTTTTTAGCTTAGTAGATGTGGTTAGACTTGATGAAAGACTTCACGCAGTAGATGTTTTTATCCAATGAGTATCTCAGTCCGGTAGATGTCTTCATCCGGTAGGTGTCTTCATCCGGTGGATGTCTTCATCCGGTGGATGTCTTCACCCGGTGGATGTCTTCACCCGGTGGATGTCTTCACCCGGTGGATGTCCTCATCCGGTGGATGTCTTCACCCGGTGGATGTCTTCATTCAGTGGATGTCTTTATCCGGTAGGTGTCTGTAATCACCAAAACTTAGGAATCGTTGCCCAAACAATTTCCCCCTTTTTGGTGATGACAAAACTAAGTAATAATCGGTGAATCCTGAAAAGACTTGAAGACATAATGGAAAGGAAATTTTCATTTGTTATAAATATAAGCAGATTACAAGTTGTTCAAACTGGACAATTGAGAGAGATTCATCTTTATTTAAGATGAATTCTGATAACTGGATAAAACTTAAGACAAATCTATTTTTACAGATTATAGCTGATACATGACAAATTTTTAAACAAGCAATGTAGACCGGAGAGCTTCGATCCACCTAATTTCAGAGAGGAAGAGCTCGATCCACCTTGTTTCAGAGAGGAAGTCGGGAAGAGTCAAATGTATATTCATCTGGCCTCCATGGTTTATGGATTCACCTAATGAAAATAATCTATCTCTGTTGAGAGTACTCTATCTCTTTCTTCCCCCTTTTTGTTATCAGCACCACATAACTCCCGATTGCAGTTCCTGACTGATGATGAGCATCAGAGCAGGATCCAAATGCTGAAACTTAACGGAGCTGGGTTAGATAAGTAATCAACCCATGAGGGGTTGATTTAGATAAGTAATAAACCCATGAACATAAGCAATTTCGTAGATGAACCAAGGAATTTTCAAGGCATAGAAGGTGAAAAGAAACATGATGAGTGAATGTGTGTTGTGTAAACAAAAATGAGACTCTATTTATAGAAGAATTTCAATAAGTGTGAACAAAAAAAAACGTTACGATAAACATGGAGAAAATTTAATGAAAACAGTAAAAAGATAAGAGTAATTAATAGGGGAACAGAAAATGATACTATTTGCGCCCGAACCAATGTTTGGAATAGTCACGCTTTTCGATAGTCGGTTGGCGCGGACTTCGAGTCCTTGGCTGGGAAGCAGATCTTGAGTGATGTCCACCTTCAGGGGCAACAGGTGCGCGCTGAGCTGGACCTGATTCTCTTCTTGGTGGGGGAGCAGATGCAGTGGACTTGGACTGGTAGTGGATAGGCTTTGGAAAGCCAGCACTTAAATCCTGAAGCTGTGAGGCAAAGGCCTCCTGCATAGTAGCCAGCTGCTCAGATAAAAGCTTCTTGGTGTCTTAAATTTTCTCCTCCCAGGCAAGTGTAGAGGCAGCATGGAGAGAGTCATTCTGCTGCTTCAACTGGAGATTAGTTTGGGCTATCCTCAAGAATACATCGGCAAAGGCATCAAGAACGAATTGATGATTTCTGTCAACAGCAGTTTGAAGTCTGTCGAGGTCTCGATTTATACGCCCAAACTGATGATCGGTATGAAGCTGATGACTATCAATAGCATTGCTGGCATTGCGTTCTTCAGACTTGAGTTTATTAATCTCACTGGCCAGCCCGGAGATCAATGTTGTCATATTGCCAAGTTGTACTATTAGAGCGGAGGGGCCTTCAATGGACAAAGGATCAGCAAAATCAAAAAAATCAGCAGAAGGTTCATTTCCTACTGATTGTTCCAATGCCTCAGGTGGAGTGGCAGCAGGTGCAGGATGCGAGCCAGTAAGAACACGTTGAGGGCTGGTATGAGCATCAGCTACAGTTGAGGACACGCAGCGTCCAGGGGAGGTAGCAGCTGGATGAATTTGTGAGATTGAAGGGTTAAGTTCAGACGTTGTTGGGAGAGCAGGAGGTTCAATTGGTGGGGAGAGTTGGGTTTCAGGGTGAATCGGGGGTACAAGGGGTTCAACTTGATGGGTGATTTGGCAATCATCAGTGAGTGCAGCATGGGCAGAGGTATCAGGGGAATGGATAGGTGTTTCTGTATGAGTTGAGGAAGGGATAGATATGGATGGGGTAACCTGGGTAATTACCTTATGAATGACACTGTCAACGTCTATAGAATCAATGTCCATATCTGGTTGAGGTGAAGCATCATCCAAAGTGGTTTCACCTGCGGGGGAGCCGTTTCCACGATACTTGGAATATGTGGGATTGTTGGAGCTGAGTTTGAGACAGTCAGATCAAAGTCATCAGCCACTATTGGTTCAACTTGTGGAACCAGCACTGCTGCACTAGGAACATCAGGGATGCTTGAGGCTAAGCTTAAGTCAGTAGGAGTGGAGTCATCATCACCTGGTACAGTTGAGCATGAGTGCAGACCAGTACTGATTCTTAAGTCATGTAGAGCAGTCTCTGCCAGTTCAAGCTTGGGACCAAGAGCATTTAGCACAGCTCGGTCATGATTGGCAGTCCCACCTGTAGCATTGAATTCATTCTGTCGGGATATGATCAGGGTCTGGAGTTCACCCACATAAATCATTAAGCGGAACACATCCCGAAGCTGGAGAGCTTTCTTTACGTCTTGAGCTTGGAGGAAGGCCATCACTTGATTCTCATCGAGCCTAGCCTGTTCCAGAATTGGAAGAAAATCATCAAGGCGAGTTTTCAAACGTGCTTGCTCCCATCTATCAAATACTTCAAGTTGAGGCTGCATGTTTGCCTCGACTGTGCTCATGACTAAGTCAATCTCATATGCCACTGGAGTGGATGAAGGGATCATGGATGCTTTTCCTCTTTCAGTAGTGGTGGTCTTGGGATGGCAATATGGGCAAAGGGATTTGGGTGTTCTGAAAGAAATTGAGCATGGTTGTTGAAGGGTACTGGGGTTGGTTGATGTGTTGGCTGCAGAAGAGGTTGGGTTAAATGGGATCATGGCCAGCGGGGCAACGGAGCTCACTGGCTCTACTTCCAACGTCGGGATCACAGCCTCAACCATGGCTGCTGATACTGTAAGCTTGGCTGCAGCTGGTCCTCCTCTTTTTGTTCGTGGACTTTTCGTTGGTGGAATAGGTGAAGTTTCATCAGATTCTGAGACTGTATGCTCAGAGTCACTGACTACCGGAGGTTGTCTCCTCTTGACTGCTGCTGGTTGCTGGTCTTAGCCTCTCCACCGACTCGTTTCTTATTGATCTCTAGATATCTGGCAGTTGAGTCGCCCTGGGTGGAGAGAAGAAGAGTCTCCGGTCTGAATATTTTTGCTCTCAAGATACGACTAAGAGGGAGAGCAAATCCCAATGACCTTTTTGGGAGAGCACTAAGTTTGATAGCACTTGAAACAGCATTACGGACCAGTTAACTTCAACGTTATTTACGATTGCACTCATCAGTGCAAATTTCTCAGGTGTGATGACGTCGAAAGATCCAGCTTTGCATAGCAGCCTTTGGATATGACATCGTGAGTTGGTGAAAGTGGCTCTTAATCAATATCTTTTTGAAGGGTGGTTTGGGGAGACGTTCATGTGAGTCAGAAAAACCCTTTCTCATCGCCTATACTTGACTGCACAGTTACGGAGAGGGCATTTGTTATCCCAGACATTGGAAGACACATCTGAGTGCAAAGTCTTCCAGAGTAGTAATAGTGATATGTTGTCCAGTGATAGAGGACACAACGGCTTCGCCAACTATCCTGGCATTGGCGAAGAACTCCTGAATAGCCGTCTGATAGGTAGCTTTGTGGTAGTAAAAGGTGTTTGGCTTAAAATCACCAGTAATCCAGAGGCGTCCAACTTTGGAACACTGCTTTCATGGCTTCAGTCTGACGAATAAATAGAGTGAAAATCTACATGAATAGCGTTGGTGAGAAAACTCGGCTGCGTTGTCTTTGACATGTTGAAGATTTGAAAATCCTGTGAGAAAAAAAATTCTATTAGGGTTTTGAGATTTTCAGAAGTGTTTAAGGAAGTAAACTGATTCTACGGAGGATAAGGCGGTTAAAAGATAATGGGTAGATATAAGTCGTACTGTAGCGCTGAACGGAACATGTGTTCGTGGCGTTCATCTAAACCATTTTAAAAAAATAAATATTCAGAAGCAGTGGGTCTGAAAAGGGCGGGATTTGAATAAGTTAAAAGTAAGAAATAAATAATTTGAATTCCGACGTCCCAGCTGGTTGCTAAAAAGGGAAGCTATAAGTCAGCAAGGCTTAAATAGTAACATCCACTGGTATGTAGACATCTACTGATATAGTAGCATCCACTGCAGTGGACCATTGTGTTACCAGCCAGGCATTAGAATAGGAAATTTTATACCAAAATTCCCCCTCAAAATATGCAAAAGCATACAAACAATTCCCCCTGAATTTAATATCAGTAAATAAAAACGAATTAAGAAGAAATATCAATTAATCCAATGATATTCCGGAAGTAAGAGAATTTTGCATCTGGTAGGGCTTGGTAAAAATATCTGCTGCTGTGCTCTCAGTAGATATGTACTCCAGTCGAATCTCTTCTTCATTACATGGTCTCTGATGAAGTGATGACGTATGTCGATATGCTTTGTTCGAGAGTGAAGTACTGGATTGTAAGTGATGGCTAGGGCAGATGTATTGTCACAGAAGATTGGAGCTTCAGTTGACTCAATGCCATAGTCTCTTAATTGTTGTTGAATCCAGAGTAGCTGAGCACAACAACTTCCAGCAGCAAGGTATTCTGCTTCAGCTGTAGAGGTAGCAATGGAAGTTTGCTTCTTGCATCCCCATGAAATAAGTCTATCTCCTAAAAACTGACAGTACCCACTGGTACTCTTTCTGTCAATTTTGCATCCAGCATAGTTGCGTCTGAATATCCGATAAGATTGAAAGTGGAGTCTTTTGGATACCATAGACCGACATTCTCAGTCCCTTTTAAGTACTTCAGAATGCGTTTAGTGCTGTGTGAAATGAGATTGTTTGGGATTGGCTTGAAATCTAGCACAGATGCAAACTGCAAACATGATGTCAGGTATATTGGCTGTAAGTAGAGTAATGAACCAATGATACCACGATACATTTTCTCATCTACTGGTATTCCAGATTCATCCAAACAAGCTTTGCAGAATGAGCTCATATGTGTAGCAGCAGCTGAGCTGGTATTCATCCCATTACTTCTTCAAAAGCTCTTTGGTATTACTTGGGATTGATTTATCAGAATTCCATCACTGGTGGTTTGACTTGCCAATCCAAGGAAAAATGATAATTCTCCCATCATGCTCATCTCAAATTGATTGGTCTTTACTGCATAATTTTAGAAAATCTTTGCACTGAATTTGAGTTGTACTGCCAAAAATGCTGTCATCAACATATATCTGAACTAGCAGAGTATGGTCACCCTTCGTAAATTTGAATAAGTTTGATCCACCACGTGCCAATGGTGAAGTTGTGTTTCAAACAAGTAATTTTGACAACGTTCATACCATGCAAGCACGGGAGCTTGCTTCAGACCATACAAAGCTTTGTTCAGATGATAAACATAGGAGGGTTGCAGATGGCTTTCAAATCCAGGGGGGTGGGGGTTGTTCAACATAGACTTCTTCCTGGAGATTACCGTTAAGAAAGGCACTCTTAACATCCATCTGATAGACTTTGAAGTCTTTATATGCAGCAAAGCAAGAAATATGCGAATGGCTTCTAATCGGGCTACAGGGGCAAAGGTTTCATCGAAATCAATGCCTTCTTCCTGCCTGTATCCTGTGCAACTAATCTTGCTTTATTCCTGATTACAGCACCATTCTCATCTAACTTGTTTCTGAAAACCCATTTAGTGCCATTTACTGTGTGATGCGATGGACGTGGAACTAAATGCCAAACATTATTCCTTTGAAAATGATTCAGTTCTTCGTGCATTGCTTCTACCCAGCTAGGATCTAGGATATCTTCACCAACTTCTTAGGTTCTATGTGAGAATGAAAGCTGTATGAATGAATTCATTAATAGATCTGTTCTCTGGTACGCAGAGGAGCAAGAGGGTTACCGATGACCTGCCCGGGTGGATGATCATTCTTCCACCGGAGCGGAGGTCCAAGGGATTGACTTCTCAGTTGTATGTGATTTTGGATAGTTGCTAAGGAGAAGAACGACTTGTTTCATGTGTGCACTGTCTCCATCCACTGCAGTAGGAGTCAACCTGATTCCAGTGTCAGTGAGGTTCCAGTTCCTGTTGATCAGCAGGTTCTTCTACTGTGCTTCTGGAACTTTGTTGGCTCTAAGCTGCAGTCAATCCTTCTATTTGGCTCTTCTTCTTCATCACTGGATCATCAATGACTGTGTTTTCAAGTCGATTGCTCA
>CAJQUN010002882.1:0-21189 GCA_907163345.1 Haberlea rhodopensis | reverse complement strand
CCCGAAATTGGTGGAAATTCTCCTTTATTCTACGGCCCAAGACATCTGGGAGGCATTCCGTGATACATCCTCGTGCAAGGAAATACAGCGGAGTTATTGAGATTGAAAGCATCCTTCACAATCTATAGGCAAGGTGATTCAATGTCACCCACCCAGTATTTTTCCCTCACACTCACCTCGCTATTGGCAAGCACCTAACCTGTTTGAAAGCCACGAATGGAATGTCCCTGATGAATGCACGTAACAATCCATTGTTGCAAAGAAACTTGTTTTTCAGTTCTTGATGGGACTCGGCCTACTCTTGACGATGTCCGTCGGCCGTATACTTGCCATCAAGCCCATACCCACCATGCGCAAAGCATTTTCAGCAGTTCGTCATTAAGAAAGTCGAGAAAATTGATGCTCGGAGCCATGCGCCCTCCTCATCTACTAAGGACACGACGCCACGGCCCTTCAATACAATACACCTTCTTTCTCCTCACTAATACACCTTCTGCTTACACCCGATCACACACAAATCCATGGTCCTCATCCGAATACGTCGTCCTCTCAAACAAATATGAAGAATGGAACGCCCTTGGTGTGAAAAATACCTTAAACCCAATCATAATATCCTGGAAACATGCTGGAGGATTCATGGAAAGCCGTCCAACTGGAAATCGTCACGCCAGAGACGTGCAAATTCTGCCACAACTGAAATAATACACAGGAACCACAACCATTCAGTAAAGAACACTTGAGGTGCTACAAAATTTGTTCAGTAACGGACTTCCATCTACAACTCACTCAATTGTTGGTCCTAGAGGGTGGCTCATAAAGGTTTAGCAGATTTTTGGATAATTTGACTATGTGCATCGGAACACATGACTGGAAACTTAAAAGCTATTCCACATGTAAAAGCCCATAGCCGAACACCTTGTTCTGTACATTGCAAATGGATCATGTGTTAAGGTCCTTGGTTCCGGGACGGTCATTCTCTCGACAGACTTTTCAACTAAATTCTGTTTTGTTTGTTCCTGATATTGATTGTAATCTCTATCATTAACATCTCAATAAGGATCTCAAGTGTATTGCTACATTCTCTAATTATTCTTGTTTGTTTCAGGACTCGGCATCGGGGAGGACGAATGGGCAATGCTGATTCTATGCGGCCTGTATCTTCTCAAAATGCCGGACTTTCCCATTCAGCAACTCCAGCTTATTCTTTGTCTAGTCATTTCTAGTTTAGTTTCAATAAAGCTAGTGACATTCTGTTATGGTACTAGCGATTAGGGCACCCAAACTTGTGTACCTTGAGAAAGAAAATTCCAAGGTTTTTCAATGTGATGTTTGTCAATCCAGTCACTGTCACCTAATTCACTCACCAATCAAGACTCTCAATCTCCGCTGCACCATCAAGCAAATCAAGCCACAATTAGAATCAATTAAAGTGTGAATCTGACTTAGTACTGTAATTAAGGCTGTATATACACCTTCCATAGTTAGGGACAAATTATAGGAGTATGAATCATGTAATTGTAATATATATATGAAATGAGGAAAATGAAATCTGCACTTTGACAGAGAACGTGTTCTTGTCATGGTAATCAGAGCCAAACCATTCTAAAACCTCAGAAATAATTTTTTTTTTTCTCTCTGGGCTCGGGATTCTGCCGTGTAAACCATCGGAATTTCTGTTTTTTCTCTTCTTCTCTTCCCGACCTCTTGGGCGCTGATCTTCATCGGATTTCTTCCGAAATTGAGTTACTACTCAGCCATCGATTTCTTGTCTGCTGTGTTGTGCGCTGGTTTCATCGGAAATAATTTTTTTTTTCTGAAAGTTGAATTCTCAGCCCATACAATTTTGTTGTACGCTGTTTTTATCCGAATCTCTTTCCGAAATTGAATATTGCAGGGTCAGGTTTTTTTAGAATCTGGAATTTGAATCTTCGATTTCTTGCCTACTGTGTTGCGCGCTAATCTACACTCGGGAATTTTTTTTTTGAAAGTTGATTGCTCAGCTCGTGAACATTTTCGTTAATTTGGTGTTTGAAACGTGTGAGTTGCTAGTCAAAACGTCGATATTCACTTTTGATCTCTTTCGAATTTTTTATTCCATTGACTCCACGCTAGGGTCAAAAATTGCTATGTGTGGGAATTACAATTCCGTCTGTTCGTTATGGGAAAGGAATTATGGGGTCAACCTTGATGGAAGTGATCCGGCTCCTACTGATGATTCAAAGTTAGTACAATGGAAGATCAAGATTCACGTACCATGATTTGGATCTTAGCATCTGTTGATCCCCTTATTGTTTCCAAATTTGCGTCCATATCAAAATCCCAAGCTATGTGGGAATACTTGAAGAAAGTTTACAGTAAAACAATTCCGCTCCGCCCTCGCGATTTCGACTTTTATATACTCTGGCGAACTTTCCATCCAGTAATGCTTTACTGGATTTCAGACTTTATGGGCAGAATTCACTAACATTGTTTATGTGCAACATTCCCGATGGCTCTCTAGCTACTGTACAAGCAGTTCATGACCAAAGCAAGCGAGATCAGTTTCTCATGAAATTGCGGTCTGACTTTGAAATCGCCAGATCTACTCTAATGAATCGGGTTCCTTCTCCTTCCTTATTATTTGTCTCGAGAACTGCTTCGGGAAGAACAACGTCTTGCTACCCCGGGGACGTTCAACAACACATGCCTCTGACGAATGTCACTGCCACTTCCTATGCCTCACATGTGAAAGGCAAATGTAAGATGTTCGTTAGGTTCAATGCTATACCTGTAAGGAATATGACCACTTTGCTAGTCAATGCAACACGAAGAAATGCAATTACTTACTGCAAGAAGCCGGGCCACATCATTCGGGACTGTCCTACCCGTCCTCAAAATCGACGTTGAGCGGCCATCAAGCCACCATCTGACCTTCTTCTAACAACTGTTGAAGTACCTTCGGCTATCACACCTGACACTATTCAGCAGATGATTGTCTCTGCACTCTCCCCTTACAAATCACCTTGCTAATGGAAGTAAACTTCTAATTCATGAGATTGGAGATGTTAATTTCCTCTTTCAGAGATGTGTTTGTTTCTCCAAATCTATCGAGTAGTCTTTTATCTGTGGGCAATTAGTTGACGATAATTGTAATGTTTCGTTTTCTCGTTCTGGTTGTCTTGTGCAAAATCAGGTGTCGGGGAGGATACTAGCGAGGGGGTCTAAAGTTGGACGTCTGTTTTTTCTGCATTTTTCAATTCCCCCAATTCTTTCTATGGCATGTAACGTCATCAATAATATCAGTACTATTTGTCACAAATGTTTGGGTCATCCTAATCCTAATGTTCTATCTCATGTAATTAAAACTGGTTTATTGGGAAATAAAAACAATTTATTATCTCAACTTCTTTTGAGTGTGTAAGGACTTTCAATGGATTAATTACATTCTCTAACAAATGAATATTATTCACTATAGCTTTACCCTACTCCTAGAGTAGACACTATACAAAATAATCCTGTCCTTCCTTATCAAAGCGTTCTTCACAAGCTCACCGCCTCAACCCGCCTTAGCCCCTTTATCATGCCAAAATGTACCTACAAGACAACCGCCAAAACTGAGCATATAATAATCCATATTCAACATAATATGAATATAAGGCGTAATGCATAAACCGGTAATAAAACACTTCCTGTTTTTTCCCATGCATTTTAAACGCCCCCCTTTTTGGTTGTCCCTGTACCTAACTCATGAGTATATCAATAGATTATTTAATGTTCACACACATGTCATGACATAACACCATTTCATTATCACCAAATCACCAATCCCTAGTCTGTTATAATAGTGTATTTTAATGCACCTCGCTTGTCATGACGCGGCACTAATACCCCTCGCTTCGACATATTAGCGGCATTGAATAACCTCGCGCAAATGCGACATGCGGCATACCCTCTCGCTTCAACATTTGGCGGCAAATATTATTTCCTCGCTACAATAGACAGCGGCAGTATTCTATCATATCGCTTCAAGTGACAGCGGCAAAAGCATTAAAATCATCACTCTATATAACCATGACTCATGGGATTGTGCCCCAAACAGTAAGTCTCTTTCTTTTCCAACTTGGTACTCGTGCTATTAATTGCTTCGATTTGATTCATAGTGATGTATGGGGAATTTCTCCGTTATATCTCATGCACAATATAATACTTTGTTACCTTCATTGATGATTATAGCAGATACACATGGGCCTATTTTCTCTTCGGTCTAAATCATAAGTATTCTCTACGTTTCATCAGTTTTGTAGCCTTTATTGAAACCCAATTCTGTAAAGCCATCAAAACACTGAGATCTGATTCCGGTGGAGAATACGTCTCGTGAATTTCATGCATTTCTAATAAAAAAGGCATTGTCTCTCAACATTTTTGTCCATACACCCCTTAACAAAATGGAGTGGCAGAACGTAAAATCATCATTTATTAGATGTTACTCGAACATATCACTTTGAAACTGTTGTTCCTGCAAATTTTGGGTGAAGCAGCACTATCCACAACAGTTCATCTCATAAATAGATTACCATCAAGTACTTTACAATTTGCCACTCCATATTACTATCTTCATAATCGTCATCCTAGTTATCTCAATTACATACTTTTGTCTGTGTTTTGTTTTGTTCATTTACCTGGCCTTGAACGTAATAAATTATCAGCTCAATCCGTCAACTGTGCATTATGGGGTACATTGTTTCTCACAAGGGGTTTGTCTTCTAGGATCTTCAATCTGACAAGTTCGTAGTTCTCGTCATGTTGGTTTCTTTGAAAATCAATATTTTTTCACAGCAATCCCATTGGGTCCACGCATGCACATGACACCTTCTCCACGTTTCCGGCCTGATCTTGTTTATGTAAGACGACGTTCCACTTTGCCTCCTCGTGAGCCTGACCCTCCACCTGACTCTGCTCAGACTCTGGATCCCGAGATAACCCCGCCTTCTGACAACACACTTCGGCGCTCTTCACATTCTTCACGTCCGCCTGATCGGTATGGCTTTTCTCTCCTCATCATCATACATGCTACTTTAATCATCTAACCCCGTTCCAAAGTGTTATTCCGAGGCCGTTAAGCTTGCATGTTGGAAGGTGGCCATGGATGAGGAGTTAAAGGCTTTACAAGAAAATGACACCTGGGATATTGTTTCCTGTCCACCCAATGTCAAAGCCCTTGGTTGTACATGTTTACTATCTCAAACTTCGCTCTGACGGAACATTGGACATATATAAAGCACGATTGGTTGCTCTTGGTACTGTCAGGAGTATGTGATTAACTACGAGGACACTTTTGCTCCGTTGCGAAAATGACACGGTTCGTATCCTGTCTATTGCTGCCCTCGCAAGGTTGTCACTTCATCAAATGGTAAAAAATGCATTCCTTCATGGTGATCTCAAGAATATGTGTGTATATGAAACTTCCTCCAGGCCTTGCTTCCGATTCATCCTCAGCAGTATGCAAGTTGAAACGTTCTCTATATGGTTTGAAACAGGCTCCTCGAGCCTGGTTTGACAAATTTCGCACCACCTTGCTCCTCATTCTCATTTACTCAAGTAAGTATGACTGCTCTCTCTGTTTCTTGCATTGCAAGACATCTGTAGGTATTGTGCTTCTCCTCTTATATATGGATCATATTCTGCCCTCATTACCCGTCTCCAGCAGCATTTCATGGCCTCATTTCATATGAAAGATCTGGGTCCACACAAATATTTCTTGGGGTTGGAGATTCATACAAGTTCTTCTGGTATTTTATTGAATCAACATAAATTCATACAAGATCTTGTCACTTTGGCACGGCTTCAGGAATCATCTACTCCGGTCGACACGCCATTGAAGCTTATGTGAAATATCGTGGTGCGGAGGGTGAACTACTTCCTGATCCCACCTTGTATCGGCAGCTTGTTGGAAGCTTGAATTATTTGACTATCACACTCCGGACATATCTTATGCCGTTCAACAGGTCAGTCAGTTTATTGCAATCTCCAAGACTTCTACATCTTGCCGCAGTTCGTCGGATAATTCGCCATCTATACATGGCTCCTCTACTAAAGGGTTATTATTTCCGCCTCGATTCCTCATCTTGTTGCCTAACAGCGATGCTGATTGGCTGGCTGTCCCGATACTCGTCGCTCTGTTACCGGATGGTACATGTTTCTTTGGCTCATCCGTAATCTCGTGGAAAAGCAAAACAAGCAGCCCACGTTCCAAATCCTCTACCGAATCGGAATATCGTGCAATGTCTGCTGCTTTGCTCTGAAATCATGTGGCTTCGTGGTTTATTAGATGAACTGGGTTTTCCTCAAATCGGACCGACACCTCTTCAGGGAGACAACACAAGTGCCATTCAAATCACAACTAATTATCCGGTTTTCCATGAAAGAACGAAACATATTGAGGTCGACTGTCATTCTATTCGAGAAGTTTTTGACAACAAAACAATCACTCTACCTCATGTTTCTAGTGATACTCAACTTGCAGACATCTTTACAAAACCAATGACTAGACAATGTCATCAATTTCTTATTTTGCAAATTGAAACCAGCATCAATTTGAGGGGGGATGTCAATCCAGCCACTTATCATGCGCCTAATTCACTCACCAATCAAGACTCTCAATCTCGGCTGCACCATTAAGCAATCAAACCACAATTAGAATCATTAAGTGTAAATTTGACTTAGTACTGTAATTAAGGCTGTATATACACCTACCATAGTTAGGGGCAAACTATAGGAGTACGAATTATGTAATTGTAATATATATATGAAATGTGGAAATGAAATCTACACTTTGACAGAAACGTGTTCTTGTCTATGTTTGTCAGATTTCGAAGCATACACGACATTCATATCCACCACATTTATATAAGCCATCTACACCCATTTTCACTAATCCATAGTGATATTTGGGTCCCTCAAGGATTAAACACATTACTGGTTCACGATGGTTTTTTGTTATTTGTTGATGATCATACTTGTTTATCATGGGTGTATCTTCTACACGGTAAGTTTGAAACATTTACTATTTTTCAGCAATTTAACACCATGATAAAAACACAATTCTTTGATAGTATTCAAGTCTTAAAAACCGATCGAGCCCGTGACTATTTCAACTCTGCCCTAGGGTCCTACCTTCATAACCAAGGCATTGTCCACCAAAGTTCATGTGTGGATACACCTCACAGAATGAGGTCTCTGAACGTAAGAATCGCCACCTACTACTAGAGTTGCCCGTTTTGTTTGTTTTTTCCCCGTAATGTCCCACATTTTATTGGGGTATGCAGTGCTCACTGCTACATATCTAATCAATATGTTGCCCTCTCGCGTTCTAAATTACCAGATACCCATTCAAATGCTTCTTCAATCTTACCCTACATCACACCTTGTCCAGTGTATATCCCCAAAATCTTTGGTTGCACAACCTTTGTCCACATACATCAACAATATCGAGGAAAATTGGACCCACGCGCAATTAGGTGCATTTTCCTTGGTTATTCTCCCAATCAAAAGGATATAATGTTACGCTCCAGCCACGAAAAAGTTCTATACCTCTATGGATGTCACATTTTTTTTAAAATTAGCCCTTTTACCCCGATTCTTCAATTCATGGGAGAATGACCATAGTCGGGTCCTTTCCCCAACTAGAACCCCTTGACAATTCTGCTCATGAGACAACGCACATACCGCTGCCAGAACCATTAATTCCCAGTACGCCACTTCATGTGTATTCAAGAAGGAATCAGCAACCTGTTGGGGTTCAGCCTTGCCATAACTCTTCCACCGAAGGGCCAAATCCACTGAAAACACTCAAGGTAATGCTGACCTTATTCATGATTCTCTTGAAAGTGGAAATAATGATCCAGATGACAGACCAATTGCATTAAGGAAAGGAGTTCGATCTTGTACTCAACATCCTATAGCCAATTTTGTCTCTTTGGATCATTTATCACCTGCATATCAAGTGTTTGTTTCCAGGATAGACCAGGTCAATATTCCATCTTCAATTGATTTTGCTTTGCAAGACCCTGATTGGAAAAGCGCTGCTCTTGATGAAATTCGTGCTCTTGAAAAAACAATACATGGGTAATCACTAATCTTCCACCTGGGAAAGAACTTTTGTACCGTATATTGAGATACCTCAAGAAAAGTCCAGGAAGGGGATTATATTGCTCAGAAAATCTGAAATGAGAGATGCCAAGGTATACTGTGATACTGGCTGGGATGGTTCTCATACAGATAGAAGGTCTACATCAGGCTAAGTAAAAAAACAATCTGTGTAGCTCGTAGTAGCGCTGAGGCTGAGTATCGAGCATTAGTTCATGGTATATGTGAAGGAATATGGCTGAAAGATTGCTCAATGAATTAAAACAGGAAGGCTGTCAACCAATTGAGGTTGTGTGTGATAACCAGGCTGCCATAAGCATAGCAAAAAATCCAGTACATCATGATCGGACGAAGTACATTGAAGTGGACCGGCACTTCATAAGTGAAAAAGTCGAAAAAAGAATCGTTGATCTCAAATATATTCCCACAACTTGCAACTTGCAGACACCTTGACTAAGGCTCTACAACCGTCCTCACTTTGAAGACCTAAGCTCCAAGTTGGGCATGATTGATATATATGACCCAACTTGAGGGGGATGTTGAATAATAGATTATTTGATAAGATCTGATAGATTTGATGAGTTTAAATCTTTTATCTGATTATGATTGTATCTTATCTTTTAGATTCTGAGATAGGAAGAAGTAGGAGAAATATTTTCTATATAAGTGTACCTTGTATATTCATTATTATTCATTCAAAATAATACGTTTCCTACTTCCTTCAAACTGTATTTTGCTACATTAACCTTGTCAAGTTCTAAGATCCAGTTTTGTGGGTTCAGTTATGGAATTGCTGCAATTGCGCCATTTTCTCACCGTTTGGATTTTGACAACATGCCTGCTGACATTCAACGACTACGTTGCAAAGTCAACTTTCAGGCTTTAGTTTTTGTACCTCACGTCAGAGCTCTTGGAGATGCACTTGTTAATCGCCTCAGTATCCTCCGGGCCCCAGTGAAGTTACTGGCACCAACTACATTAGGAAGTTCATCGATCCCAAGTACAAGCAAGAAGCTGGAAAGTTTGTTGTCCTCCACCTTCGTTTTGACAAGGTATACTTGCTTGTTCTAGTCAATATTTAACGCACCTAATTAGTTAAGATTGTTCATGTTTACACGTCCTTATTGTGTGATATGTTACGTGAGTGTAAAATTTGGTTGTCTTCTCAGGATATGGCTGCTCATTCGGCTTGTGATTTTGGTGGAGGTAAGGCTGAAAAATTGTCTCTGGCTAAGTATCGACAAGTCATTTGGCAAGGAAGGGTATTAAATTCTCAGTTTACTGATGAGGAGTTGAGGAGTCGAGGAAGGTGCCCATTGACTCCTGAGAAATTGGATTGCTTTTGTCAGCCCTTGGATTTGACAACACCACTCGTTTGTATCTTGCTTCGCACAAGGTTTTTCTGAGTTCTTTTATTTCCGCTGGTGATTATATCGGACTATTTGGTAACTGAACCTTTCTTGAATAAAGGTGTATGGTGGGGAAGCCAGGATCTCGACTTTGCGAAGTTTGTTTCCTCTAATGGAAGACAAGAAGGGCCTTACTTCTTCAGAAAAAGAGCTCAAAGTAAAGGAAAAGCTTCTTTATTGGCGGCGGTTGATTACTATGTCAGTATGCACAGTGATATATTCATTTCCGCTTCTCCAGGAAATATGCACAATGCAATTGTAAGTTTTTCGAGTTATCTATTTCTTGATTCTCTGTGTGTAAACACAAGTACTTGAAGATAAAATGGATCAAAATTGAAGTTTCCGTTGGTCCTTGGTAACATTTGGTTTTTTTACTGGATGTGGGAAACTTTTATCGTTATGCTATGCTCTCTTGCAGTATATCTTATGATTTATGAATTTATTATCGTCTCCTTGTTCCCCTTGAGGGATTCATCATAAATCATCATCATACTAATAAACACGTTCTTCATGAATTTATTCTCATTGAATGACTTTGGCATCAAATTTTTGAGTTACATGAGATTAAATTTCTCTTCCAATACCAGGTTGGCCATCGAACTTACGAAAATATGAAGACTATAAGGCCAAACATGGCATTGTTAGGGCAGCTTTTCTTGAACAAAAGCTTGACTTGGCTTGAATTCGAGGAGGCTGTGATTGAAGGGCACAGAACCAGGCAGGGCAACTTAGACTACGGAAATCAGAACAATCGATATACACATATCCCGCTCCCGACTGTATGTGCAAAGCTTGAGTTATCTTTTATTAGCATATGAGTGTGTGGCAGATATTTATGGCCTGTACTATTTGAAATAAGTTATGACCTTTTTGTTTGGCCATAGAGCTCTGGTAGTTCATCAGCATTTCAAATCTACAGCATTTGTTGTAGCACACAAAATGTTGTTTATTTTCCACTTATTGATCCAAGGAGTGTGCACATTTGTTAAATAAGGGGGGTCCATAGTCATCTCACTTGGAGTAATATATACATATCTTAATAGCGTTTAGGGCTATTGTGTAATATGTTATTGGATTCAACTGTTCGTTACTCGTGATTATTTTGTTTATCCTATTTGTCTAAATTTAAAGGCGGAAGGCATTCCTATCCAATAGCTTATATCTGAAGTCGGTTTTATGAGTATTTTATAATGTAGTATTTTATTTTTTGGTTGTCAAGTATTTTATAATATAATATTAATGAATTAGAATATAATATACTGTATAACATTTAAATAAATAATAATATAATCAACAGCTGAACTCCCGACGCAATACTGAGACGATGCGATGAGTTTTGAGTACAACGATTCCAAGTGTTGGGACTCGGGAATGCGCCACCTGTGTTTACAGAATGAACGACTGATGCCGGCTCGATGTTTGCTAAAAAACGGTTCCATTTTTGAAACCAAGTCCCATTATATAGATAAATAACTTGCATAATATATGGCATAGGTTCAAATGTTGTTAATAATTGTTTCTACAATGAGCGAGAAACGATGCTATAAAAGATTGAAAAATCTCTTCCATGACATGTACGATGCGTTCGACATAAAACTTCGGCATGGACCCTATGTACAGCCATCAATTAGGGTGAGATTTTTTTTTTTTAATGTAGTTTAAGCAACACTCGGAACACAAGCTTCGATAATCCAAATTCCGAATGTGCAAGTTTAAGAAACCATATACCATTACTCTTCCAAGTCAAGCTGATCACTAGTTGGTGATCCTGGTCTTTGTGACCGCTTAATATCATTATTCTCCTTTTCAACGACTGCAGGACCATTTCCAGTATGGCACACAGCCAATTCCTTCATATCCTCCGGCATTGGTCGAGGAACAATTTCTTCTATGGGGAGGGTTCGTTTTGATCCCTCTAATGCAACACCAAGAACTATATTATCTTCTATAGAAGGTTTGCTTGTAGGTGGTTGTGCAACTTGTTTTCTAGTGTCTTGTTTTTTAACCGAGAAGCAGAGGATACACCCATCAAGTCTTTTACCTCCTAATGGCTTTGGTGTGGAAGCCGATGTATCCTCTTGGCCTACTCTTGGGGATGCTTGTTGTTAGACGTGTTCTGGGTCAAACCAGGTGAACCGCTGCCATTAGAACTTGACACTTCTGCAGCCTTGATATCAATCTTGGAGGTAGGCTTTGAGGCAGTGGTAATATTGAGCTTTGGATCACACACGGATTTTTCTAAAAACTTGGGATTCTCCTTGGCATCTGTTTTTGCCGTTTGTCCAACCTTGATGGCAGGTTTCACATCCTCTTTCAGCGACTCATTTTCCTTGGAGTCGGGCAACATAGTTTCTTGTGACTTAGACTTGGCATTCAAGTCGATTCCCCTTGAGCATCCACCTTACTATCAGGTGTTGACCTTCCTGTAGCCTTGATGTCTTCCTCCCCATTTATCTGCATTGTTCGAGCTTGAGGAGGTTTGGTCTTATCTTCCCCATTGATTTTGTAGGAGGGTTCAATCAAAAGTAATGGTGGGCTGGAGCTCCCTGGTTAAACATAGAATCAGCATATGGTACATTATCCAAGTCTGCATCAGTGTGTACTTTCTGAACTGTGCGGATGGGAGTGGCTAGTCGAGCTCGATGGTGCCTTATGACTCTGAGAAGATCTAGAAAAATAGCTTCCTATTTCTCGGAACAAAAAATTTGGAAAAAAAGGATCGATTTAGAAAGTTTCCAGATACAAAGAATTTACCTATAAACAGTCTTAGGGGGACTAAAATTGCAAATATATGTTCTCACCTTAACACACAGATATTCTTCAAAATGCGAAGTCTTCACAAAGCAAGACACCAAGATCTGTAATATTTCTGACCTCGTAAGAATGAAGCACTTAAAGGAGTAAACACTATAATAAATACTAAGGCATACATAGATTAATAATCCCATGGAATTCATTTTTATGATACATATATTGTAAAAAACAAGCACCAAGTTTTTTGACAGAATTATTATGCAAAATTGTCATGCCTTCAAGTTAAATAGGATTCGAGAGAAATAACAATGTTAAAACAGTAAATATTTCAAACAGGGGAGCTTAAAATGACCATGACCAAGCATCAGAATTGGTGATCCAATCACCACAAGCCTACAAGCATTCAATGAGATAGAGCATGACAGTGTGGCAACGAAAATTTGATGAGTTCTTAACAGGAAAATAGAGCTCATTTTCTTTCTTTATTGCCTCAAGTTTTCAGTGGGATAAGGGGTCATTATTACTTTGTTTTACCAGAGGATTTTCTTCCAGGAGAAATTCTTTTGACATGATATCATAAAAGTAGTACAACTTGACAAATAAATCGAACCCAATAAGAGTACCGCCCCAACTAACGTATATTCAAAATTTACAACTCACCATAGGGCCTGAGTTTCAGGATTAATATTATCCAAGAATACTCTTCTGTGCAGCTTCTGCTGTTCGACTTGAGGATTCTTTGCCAGGACCTTGCGCATGTCAGCTACAATGTTCTGTATAAAGAGGAATAAAACAATAAGTTATGGATCAAGTGGAAGACAACTAACTCAATTTTCACACATTCTAGAATTATCACCGATGAGAATAATAAAGATTCTCACACTAATTTTGTTGACATCTAAATGACTGAGGGCTAGGTGGGTTTTAATACGCCAATGAGTTTTTTGACTGAAATTTCTCACAACATTGACAGTGAACTTGTGGTTTGGAATGTGAATAGCCTCACGGTCTTCACCTCTCACAATCGTTGGCGACCACCATCCCACATGCTGCAACGTGAAAATACAAAAATATCAATAATGCAAAAAGTATATATGAAAGTATTACACTTGAGGACAATATTAAGGCAAGAAGCATAGAGATTTTCAAAAGTACGCGAAGAAATATTGCTCATCTTCATTACACGGTGTAGTGTAAATATTGTAACAATTAGAAATATAAATGATGATGAGAAGTAGACGGAATCAACACATATATATTACATTCAAAGCCACTATGTTGCTAATATTTGCAATATCCATATTCATCATTGGGGTGAATTAGAGACCAAATACTAACCTCAACTGTCCCAGAAACTTCATATCCTTCGATCTTAGTTTTAATCCATTCATTCACAACAAATGGCCGGGTTGTATGAATCATTGCACTTGAAAAAATTCGTGAAAATCTGTAGATAAAAATAAAAAAGAAGGTTGATTGAATTAGTATTATTCAATTACCAATTAAATATTTCCAAAAAAAGTGTTGGCAAAAGGAAAATGGAACCTTAAACATGAAGTAAGAAACAAAAATGTACACACACCTCACGTCCAGCAAGCGTCAGCAAAACCGTTCCAAGCCCTCCAGCAGTGAGCCACTTTGGGTTGAGAAACCTAACAACTCCATGAATAACGATATTGCTGCAACCCACACCGCTGTGTACACAGCTTGCCAGCAAATTGGAAGCCCATCTGCCGAGGAGCAAGCAATTTATTTAAAGAGATTTTTATTAGAAAGAAATTCATGATAATAAAAAGCATAAAGTACAAGATAAATAATTATCACAATAAAGTTGCATCAATTATAATGAAATCAGTGTCCTAAAAGCGTGAAAATGAGGATTAAGTGCGAAGTGTAACAAAAAGCTACCATTTTGGATAAAAGTGGGGAAAAAGTGGTCAACATAAGATTGACCCCATTAAGCGTGCATTAAGCACGAAAAAATGACAGTTTTTCAGATAAAATTTTAAGTACTAAATATTTAATAGTATATAATTTTTTGACCAAAAAACCTTAAGCTAAATCCCTTTAACCTTCATCAAAAAAATAAAAACCCAAAGGCCCGAGGCCCCGAACTAATAATATTTGTGATTTTGAGACTTTCATGTTTTGAGAACTTAATAATGTATTCACTATTCTTAAATTTATTATGTTTATATGTTTTTAACCTATTGATGTACTTGATATAATTAAAATTATAGCAAAAATAAAAAAAAACGCTTTCTCAGCTTAAACTCGTACTAAGCCCGATAACCTCGTAAAACTTGAAGCTTGACCGTGACTCTTCGTCATGCTTTGTGTTTTTTAAAACCTTGGATGAAACTAATTAGTAGTCAAGTAAATGAAACATAAATAACACAATGCTCTAGATTTCATGAGAAAATGTCATCCATTTACCAATGATCCAACTGAATTTCTTTTAACATCTTTGTCTAACTGCAAGCAAAAATCAACTCAATGCTTTAATATCCTATTTCTTCAGAGATCTATTATTCCTCTCCATATCACTCAATTACTAGCTAGAACAACTAGTTTTAACAGCTGTAAAGTTAAAATAAAGAGAAGGTGATTGAACATTCGTTGCATGATCTACAGATACACATACAAATTAGCGAATAAGGTATAATGTCTCATGAGTAGATAGTTCGACACTTTCGAAACTATTTCTTAGCCCCTGACACACTAAGATGTCGATAATATAACTCAATTAGCACTGTAAAGCACGCAACAAAAATACAAAAGCTTTAACACGTTCACCTTTAAGGAATTATGGGAATTGTATGGACGATTCAAAAACTCAAAAAGAAGGAATTCTTTACATGGTATTGTGAAGACATGATAACATGGATTTGACTTGCTATTCCACTGAAGTTTTTAGGTCATAGCAATAATAACAAGTGAGTTCTCAATCTCTATTGGATTGCATCAAGGGTTTGCGTTGAGTCTTTTCCTGTTCGCCCTAGTGATGGATGAGATAACAAAAGACATAAACAACTGAATTACCTTGGAACATAGTTTTTCTGATGATGATGTGTTTTATCGACGAGAGGTAAAAATGCCAAATTGGAGTTATGGAGAGAGGCGTTGGAATCAAAGGGTTTTAGATAAAAGTAGGTCTAAAACGGACATATGGAGTGCAGATTTAGTGGTCGTACCTTTCGGGATTCCAGTGTTGTATAACTCGGTGGTCAAGAAGTATTGATGAGCAGCAAGTTTCGATACATAGTTTCAGATATCCAAAAGGATTGAGAGATTGACAGTGACAACCACAGGATTCAGGCTGGCTGGTTAAAATGGAGAAACGTCACCCGAGTTCTATGCGATCGTAATATCCCACAGAAATTGAAGGGAAAGTTTTATAAAACCGTCGTTAGACCCGGAATGTTGTATGGATGAAATGTTGGGCACCCAAGAGGAATCACGTCCAAAATATGAGTGTGACATATATATGTATGCTTCGTTGGATAGGCGGTAAGACCAGAAGAGATAAAATAGGAACGAAGATATTCGAGCTAAAGTAGGTGTAGGTGTATTGTATAGAGAGAGATGCAAGAAAGCCGCTTATGTTGGTTTGGTCATGTTCGACGTAGGCCCAGCAGTGCACCTGTGCGTCGAGTGGAGTCCATGGATTTCGTCCAGTTCACGAGGGCGAGAGGACGACCGAAGAAAACATGGCTCGAAGTTATACGTAAAGACTTGAAGTACAAGGGGATTACAGAAGATATGTTGATCAATAGAACCGTTTTGAGAAGACTGATGCATGTGTCCGGCCCGACTTGATTCTCTCTATTGTTCATGTAGCCTACTCCAATTTATTGGGAATAAAGGCTTAGTTGTTGTTGTTGGGTGATTTTATAGTGGTGATACTAGTGAAAAATTTGGAGGGCATAAATAACTTTAGATCTTGGTGCTGATAGTCAAAATGAGGTAACAAGATTTGAAAAATAAAAATGGAACTCAAAATCCCTTCACAAGTAGCTAATAGTTGGAACATACATTTCTAGTATCAACAGCATCATTTGTCTCCATGAATTTTTGTGCTTGCTGTATTACGCTGCATTAAAACAAAAAAATCTCTTAGCCCTACGTGATTGAATGCAGAAACCTATCTACTGATCTCGGTAAACCAACTGGCACTGCCATTCATCTAATAAGTTCTCTATGGAAAGTTAAACATACGTAAAATGAAGAAAACTTTCACATATGATCCAAATTGATGATGCATAAGATAGCACAAGCAAAATAGTGGCACAAAAATCACAATTCAAATAGAGCGCAAGCACTGATAGTTAACTCCATCAATAAAGAATGGAGAAACAAAATTCCAAGCCTAAAACACATATGAATGGCTTGTTGGCTCAAGCGACAACGGTTGCTAAGGGTAAAAATATTAGGTGCAAAGAAACTGCTAGGCATTACACTCATTAACCACATTATTAACCAACAAGCAGGAATTCACCTTGACAAGCAGTAGGCGAATGCCAACACCGTGGATAATGATCTGACAAAATTTAGGAGACGTTGCTTCACAACTTGACCCGCTTCCATGGGAAGAACCATTGGATCCAAATTCTGGAAGATATTCACTTTCATTCAGTATACTAAATGGTATCTAAATTTGGCTTTGTTTAAGAGAATAGCTAACCTGCATATGAAGATTGCTCCTGCCCATAAAGCAAAGGTTGAATATACGAGGTTGTAACATGGTATGTGCTACTTTTTTCCAACTACTATCACTTTTCTGCAGGATACAGTTCATGTAAATATTAAATTATAAATGAAAGAAACTATATTCAATGATAGATGAGGCGACAAAAAAAATCAGGAACTAAAGTTTGGAAAACTAACTATGCAAAATACATACATTCAAAAATATGTTCCTACTGATACGCACAGCAGTTGAAGTCCCAAATTGTGAAAATAACAATACCAACTGCTGAAGCCAATTTGATCATGAAAGAACTTCCTGCCAGCTCTTAAACGACCTAGAAAACCTAGAGAATCAGTTAACAAATGTTTCTTGAAACAAATAATAAGAAATAGCTCCAATACAACATGGATATAAAACTTTGAGATGCCTGCTACAATTATATAACTGCAATTACTATACCTAATGTAATAGAAATATTCATATGGTTCCTATACATATTTTTGAAACCTATTTATGATTCTATTTTGAATATGATCATATCCGAATAAATAAAAAACACAAAAGCAAGTGCACATGTCATCCCTGATAGAGAGGACTACAGTTTCATTCGTTTCTGCTTGCATTATTGTTTATCTTCTTTTTAACTAGACAAGTTATGAGCTTTTGCTTCATGCACTATTTTTTATCTGTGGTAAGAAATTGATCAACTAAAGCGAAGTTCGACAACATATTCCAAGAGAAGCAAAAGAATATAGAGACAAAACACAGCTTTCACACAATCATTAACCTATGAGAGTGTTCCTTGACCTGGGGCACCCTGCTCATTCAGGCATCCTGTTTGGTATTAAGTTATTTGAACATGTATTCTATGTTTATGACAAATAACTGTTGAATCTATGAACTGTAAATTGAAGCATGACATAATTACCACACATTTCATGTTAGGGAGACTCGAACTGATTTTCCAATAAAAACCATCGATTTAATCCAAAACAACTAGTGAGAAATTGGTACCGTGCTAAATTTAGAGAGGCATTCTCACAAAGGCGGTGTCCAAAGATGGGCCTGGATTTAGAGAACATTGGCACTTGATCGTATGAATTTACATGGAAGTTGTAAACCTGTTTAAGTACTCGCTTAGAAATATTTGTGTGCTCCAGGAACACTGTCTCTGAAATGCATTAAGAAGAAACTCAAGTTCCACCAAAAGCAATAACGGAGCATTACATGAGCAGATAACAATGTAAAAAAGAAATACTATAATCAGAATATTTATTCAACGTGCTTTTGGAAAAAAAAGTACCCCAGCCCAATACAGGGGAAAGAGAGAATTTGACACCGTCTTCGAACTTATGAACACGATCTTCACAACTCCTTTGCCTCGTTGCCACTCAGGGATGTTGGATTGCTTTTTTTTGGTTGATGGATCAAATAGAATAGGGCGAGGGTTAGGAGTAATTTATACAGTCTTTTTCGACTTATGACTCCACAGAAAGCCACAGAAGACAGAGGTGAAGGGCCCATTTTTCACATATTCCAAAGAAACAGTTTTACTATTACACAGTTACCAATGACAATCAACAACCCATAAAAACAGGTGGAAAACAATTTTTCCGTTTAGGCACAATTTCAAACTAGGTAGAACAAAAAAGAAAGAGCTTTCAAAGTAGGAAATCATACCATGTACCTGGCGACATATTAGAGCCCAACCAAGCCATAATTGACCACTTATTTTCAATTCTGCTGCTTGAAAAGCGATTGATTACAGAAAGTAATAAGAGCAAATTCGAATCAAATGAACCCTAAATAGATCGAAACAACTTAGGCTAACTTTACCCGTAATCGCTTGCCGGCACCGGTGATTCCCCCCAAATTCCAAAATTCGGGGGATAGTGCATAAGCCGGGTCAAAGCCATTTTGAAGAACGGAAAAAAAAATTATTATGTATGTGTGTATATATATATATATAGATATATATATATATATATATATATATATGGAGTTTTGTTTATAACTGTAATTTTTCGTCTCTTTGACTTTTTTCCCAAAAATTATTTCAGCAGCACATTTCGTGGGCGGCGGTGGCGGGCGGCGTTTATATGCCAGGGACGTAAAGGAATACAATGCCCTTACATTTTATTGTGTGGCTTGTTATAAGGTCACATGTTAATCAATTAATCTAATAAAAAAATGAATACTGGAATTAAATTGATAATTTAAAACGTTGGCTTCATATTTTCTTGACTTTGTTTGGATGAACAAATTTTATATCAATTTCAAATTCACAAGTTAAGCAATTTTAATAATAATTATTTGATTTTCAAATATATCTAAAATGTGTGTCATTAAAAATCTATTTCTTAGATCATTTTTCAAATCAAATCGTTTTTTTTTCAAGATTAAATTCATAAGTACAACTAATTCACAAGAGAAGAAAATTCACACCTACATGAATAAAATCACTATATACTAATACACTATCTTGGAAAAAAAAACTAATTCTATTAGAGTCCTAACATGGTCAGTAATTCTATTAAAATAAAAAGAAAACTCTACATAAATATCAAGTATTATAGTCACTCATACTATTATCACTCATTACATAGTCCATTTTAGGAATAATTTAAAAAACAACCACGATCATATCTATTATTCTTCAAAAAAAAAAAAAATTATCTTCATCTATAAATAACATTGTCCAACTTTGTCGTGTTATGTTATTTAGTCAAATCATTGAATCAGATACACATCCTCACAAGATAATTATAAGGATATTGATAAGGATGATATCCATCCTCACAACAATCTTAGAGACATAACGAAGTGCGTTATCCTATACTTAAATTGTAATATATCCAACATATATGTAGGGATTTGGCTAACTACGCTTGCTATATATCACAGACTGTGTACTTGTAATCTTTATTAAGAAAATATCAATACACATTCTGTGTTCATCCATATTACTTTATGGTATCACGAGCCATTGAAGACTAACGTCTCACAATGACCTCCTCCTCCACGGGCACTGACAGTCTAGTCTCTGCACCAACCCTATCACCACCTTGTCCAACATGTCACTATCAAATTACATAGTAACAACTATCTTCTCTGGAAGGCTCAAGTTAGTTCCCTTTTTAAAAGGCCAAGAAGTGTTTGTGGTATCTGATGGCACCACCATACCACAACCACCCAAATTCATTGTATGTCCGATTCTACAATTGGAGCATCACCCATATTCCAACCGCAGCTTTACTCTGTGGACACGCCAAGACAACATCATCTTGAGCATCTATTATGTCATGTATGAATGAGACTATGATAGTGTCCTTGCCCAGATTGTGTCTCATACTACATCACACACCAACATGTCTAGTTCCGCCACTTGAGATTAAATTTGCATCTAAATCTCGGGCACCGCACAATGCAGGTTCGCACTCAACTTGCTAATGCCAAGAAGGCAATCAATCGCAAGCGACTACTACTTCAGTTTATCAAGAAACTCAGGATGAATTCTCTATGCTATTCGGTGGACAAAATTCTGACAGCGACGATGTTTATCTTATACGTCCTCGCTGGACTTGGCCATGAATATGATAGCTTTGTTTCATCAATTTATGCACGTACAGATTTCAATCTCACTGGATGAAGTCTACCTCCATTCTTATTGCAACTGAATCAAGACTGCCCGACACATTCATTCCACCATCTCTACACATCACCACAGAAGCTAATGTTGCTCGCCGATTTACTCCAAACAATCAATAGAGGTCTGGTGTTTTTCGTGGTATGGGTGTGATCGCTTTTATTTTAAACAATATTTTCCAGTGTAGCGATTATGTACCGCAAGTGCACGGTTCAAGTTTTAGTATAATGCTTTTAAAGTGTCGAACCCACGAGGACTAGGAAATAATTATCAAACTCCATTAGTTTAACTATATTTAGTCTACGATAACCGGTTGTGATTATAACGTGACAAATTAACTCAATATGTAACCAAAACAATCAATGGTGAATAAGATTAATAATCAAAAGAAATAATTATCAAAACTTTCGGTTCACCTATGTAATCCCCCCTAATTTGCCTATTAGTTAATAATCGAATTCAAACAACTAAGGTGACGAGTGCCAAATTTATCTAATATACTCTCTCGATTATAATAAACCTAATATCAATTGCAGTAAGTCACTATCGTGTCTTATTTAACAACA
>CAJQUN010002881.1:0-21212 GCA_907163345.1 Haberlea rhodopensis | reverse complement strand
AGACAAAAGATTATTCTAAGATCAATTTTAACCAAGTTCACCAGCAAGAGAGATTTCAGATGGGATAACACCTGAAATCTTTTTCCTTGTATGAAAAGTTCTGATAAATTCTTAGCATTTTAATGGATCCTGGAATATACCACTCAAATTATTATACGCCATGTCGATTATCGAAACACGAGGAAGACTAAAAAAATCCCTTCTGGTATTTTCCCTTCCAAATTATTACCATGACACGAAAAGGATTAAAGACTCACATGTTTGCTAACAACCTCCATGCAGTTCTCCAGAGAACGAATTCTGAAGCACGAGTAGGTAGTTCAGTTTCCCTCCGCTGCAACAACCTCCGGAAGTTTTCCCCGAGAGACGATTCTCAGACAAATCCATTGCCAACCATGGACGGGATTTTCCAAGATTTTGTGGGATTTCACCCGTCAAGAAGTTGTCATAAGGGACAACGTGTTTAATGTTGTCGAGTTTTCAATAACAGCCGGATTTCTCCTGTCAGACGGTTGTTGTAAAGTTGAAAACTTTAATCCTCGGAAGATGGCATATTGAATCTGTATAACTGCCACTGAATTGTGTTAACAGACATGTCTAAGTCTTCTAGTTCTGTCAAATTGGCCAGCTCCTCGGGTATTTCCATCAATTGGTTGTAGTAAAGTTCCAGCTGCTGCAAATTTTTTAGCTTTCCCAGTTCTTTAGGAATTCGTCCCGTCAGATAATTGCCACTCAATTCAAGATCAATCAAGGAATCATGTTTCCTATAGTGCTCGGGTTTCGCCAACAGCATACAAGTTGTCAGCACCATGGACTTAAGTTTGATCAAACTTGATATGTTGTGTGGCAGTTTCCACAAGCTGAACCCTTCGTTTCGTTGAAATTTAGCACTTCAGAGATTGGTGAGATTTGTGATTGATAAAGGAAATCACCCGAAACGGTTGTAAGAGAGATCAAGAATCTTTAAAGATTTCAAGGGGAGAAATCTGGTAATGAACCTGTGAAATGTGTAGAACTCATGTTTAGCTCTTCCAAGAAGTACACATGCGACGATGCCACGAGGGAAGTTTCCATCGAAGTTGTTGTTTCCTGCACGAAAACGTGCAGTTTAGGAAGATAAGAGCACACTTGATCAATAGGAAACTTCCCAGTTAGAGACCATCCGAGAGATATCAATCTGCACAATATTTTCTTGATCATCACAAATATCCCCGTATATTGCAATAACTGATCCCTTTTTCATCGTCCCATTCGCCTGAATAATTCCCCGAGAGCGTACTCTTCGCAAGACTGAAGAACCTCGACTGAATCTCATCGGTTACAAGGCAAGAACTAGGCCAAGAAACACACAAAAAAAAGGAAAAATGAACTTGCCAAAGACATAGTAGACATGATTTAATCCCAATATTTGCTATTTTTGTTGATGCAAAGGATGAGGAGAGGAAGATAAGAGATATATAAAGCAATAAGATAAAAAAAACAAAGAAAAGGAGGTTCTTGCATTGTTGTATTGATTGAGATAAATTTAAAGAGGCGCATATCTCTTGCATAAAGAAGTTTATGCTTATACTCTCCCACTACAGAATATAACACATCAACATGATTAATAGCTTTACATCAAATAGATGTTTGTTTGCGATTTGATCGATATTTTCGCACGGAGGACTTTGATCATGGCCACTCATTCTATCATTGATTCTTCTGCATACTCGTGTGTCTTCTTTAAGATGCATATAGTGTTCTTTGTCACCTTGCAAGGCCTTAAAGGTAGGATTTGGCTTGTGAGCTTGTTGGTTATCAAGACTGTTGAATTAGATCATATGATCGCCTTAGGGAGTTGCCCCATTACTTAGCTACTTTTCTTAATTGCTAAACTTTAGATTACAATTGTGCACATGAATCCTTATTGTGATCACATTTTGGTATCTCATATTTTTGTTCCTTGAGTAACTAATGATTCTTCTGCCATAAAATATGACACATTATGATTACTTATTAAAATTAATCAAAAGTGTCGATCACATGTAGTTCATCTGACACCTGTCGCAATTACGACCCGAAGGTCTCGTATTCGGACTCTCCGTTCCCTACCTCAAGCAGTTGTAAGTCGTTAAAAAAAAAAAAATTTGGTAGTTAATTTCTACCACTTCAATTGTCAATGCACATTACCAACTTATACCAACACCAACCTACGGAGAAATTGTTTGGTTGATAACCGCCGGGACCGGGGACATTGCCTGGCCATCAGCATCATATATCCCAAGAAATCCTATAGAATTTTGTTTCAAACATTTTTGATAACAAATTTGGTCTATTTACTACACTTCGTATATTTTGTTTAGAATCTTACTATATTATAATGCATAAGCCCCTTATAGAACTACCTTGGAGATGACAAATTTAATTTACCAACTACTACCCCCCCCCTCCAATGGTTTTTGTTGTGGTTTTTTGTTGCATCTTTGAATTATAATATTAACCAATGTATATTTCTCATTTATTCATTACACGAATCAATTCATATGCTTATATATTACGTTACACACGCAACGCGTGTGCGTCGTCTACTAGTACTTATAATATGGTGGACCCCAAAGGAGAGCAAAAGTCTCCGGAATGGATTTTTCCGGGCCTATCCTATGCTAATATCGCATAAAATATTAAATTTTATAATCATATCGACCATACAAAATTAATTGTTTTTAGATGCATGGAAAATAAAACGAATTATATTAATTCTTATCGTGGAATCACTTTTTCAAAATTAATAAACTCCTTTCCATGTTATATATCGATCACAGAATGAAAAGGAATCACGTCTACGACCCAGACGCTTCTAGTGTGTCTTAAAATCTAGACTTGAAGTGGGAGTTTATAGGATGGAAAAACAACTCCATCCAAAATATATATATTTGAATTATTTGAGTCGGGTTTGCCCACATGAACGATTCGTCAGCACAACATGTCGAGCCATCTTTTGCCCCGGAGACACGACGTTTACTTAATCCTCATATTCCACACATCTAAAATAGATTCCAAATCACTGGGGTAACATCTATTTTTTTCAAATGACATGGAGTAAAAGCATATTTTTTGAAAACCACAAGGGGTAAATGCGTATTTTCAAACCACGTGGGCATAAATTACTTATTTGGAAAACGATAGGGGTTCGTTGCCAGAAATCCAAAATTTAAACATTAAACATTTTTATATCAATTGTTTTTACCTTCACCATGGATGGTGTCTAAAAAATAATCGAGTTAAAGGGCATGCCCATTACATCTTGGTGTAGGCCTGTGAAATTTTTAAATTTTTTTAATTAAGATGCTTTTGGTTATATATGACACAAAGGTGATATAGCTTTTATTTAAAGCTTTCGAATACTCTTAAAAATTTGCCTAAAAGACAAGAATCGGTCCTTTGCATGCATGCATGCATGTATACAATATATATATATATATATATATATATATATATATATATATATATATATATATATATATATAATATATATATATATAATATATATAGTATGCAATAGCATGGCCTCATTAAGCTACTTTTTCCAATACTTTTCATCTGCTTTTAATTTAATTTAATTTATTTTATTCTGCCTATGTACATAATCTTTATTGTTTTAGTAGAACCATGCGTAACATGCTATGGCGGCTGGATGGTTCGTTGGACAGACCATGTATAGGATCTGATCATTCATAGGATCAGTTGGAAATTATTGCTAAATTTGAGTTGTTAATTTTTTTTAAAAAATATTCATTATTAAAATAATGCGCCGCACGCGCACGAGTTCTAGTTCGCTGCCGAGCGCCAGTGCTACCCCCCTCCACGCACTGGCGCTCCGGCCGCGAACTAGCGAACTCGGTGCGCGTGCGGCGCATTAAGGCGACTTAAGAATTTCTAGTTCGAGCTTTAAGAATTTCTAGTTCGCGCACTAAGATTTTATATTCGCGCATTAAGATTTCCTAATTCGCGCATTAAGATTTACTAAGTCGCGCACTAAGTTCTAAGTCTTGTTAATCCTCCTTAATCTCCGATTTTTTTTTTTTTGTAATTATATAAAAAAATTCTTTGATTTTGGGTTTAGATAATTTTTATGGTTTCTAGGTATTTTGGGTTGGTAAGAAAATATATTCTATGGTAAATAGATAGATAATGAATCATGAATGGTAAATCTTCAAACACCAAAGTTGTTAAGAACTTCATATTGTAAATTTATAAAATAATAATAATAATGATGTGAGTTTGTTAAATATGATGTATATTATGTATGTTTAACTTCATTTCATCAGTGTGTATGTATATATATTTATTTATTTATTAATTTTTAATAGGCGCATTAAGGCGCATCCGCACTCAATTTTTTTGCAAATTGACGCAATCACGCATCCGCTCCCGCATCCGCTCCCGCATCCGACTTATGTGACTTAGGAGTCGAGTCGAGTCGGCCCGAATACGAAAGATGTGGAACAAGTTCAAATGGGAGGTCTCCTCTGCAATGGAATAACATTCCGATTACGTGAAACATTCCTATGGATAAAGCTTTCTTGGAATATATCCTAAAAATATAAATCTTTATTCAAAAGCTTAAAATTGAAGTGCAGATACGTCTTGATCATAATTAAAATTTAAGTGATGATTATGAATCATGTCACGTTATTTGGATTTTATTTTTGTTTGACTATTAATTGGGAGATTTAGTACCATTCATGATGATGATTAATGTGATTTTGCAACTTTTGTTGATGCAAGAAATGAGATTAATTCCACTAAAATGAAATAGATATAGATTTATGATCTTTTCAAGCCATTTTAAGTCTTGCACGATGATTTCTGTAATAATTTGAGTTAATCAATTTTTAGGACGAGGACGAATGAAATAATTGCTCACGGAGTTCGTATATGCACTAAGCTTACACCCACGAACATGCCCATGAAATTATGTTGTGATAGAATAATACCATAAGAGATATGTACAAAGTGTCACGAGCTTGAGAGTTACCTGTGAATATTAGGATAACATGTTATATACACGTTTTGAACAAGAAATTATATATACCAACACCTCCCTTATATTACTGTGGATTACTTGATGTTATCTCGAAGAGTAGCACCATATGGCCATGATGATGATAAATGTCGCGATCCTATATTTTTGTGTATAAGATGATGACATATATCATAGATAATGACACGTGTCGTCATCATAGGGCCGCATAGTGCTACCCTTAACGTAGCATCACTGTAACCCATATTGTGGGAGCGGTATGAATGGGACTACTTCGTGATGTTTTCCCTGCCAGAATTATGAATAGCAGATGTGTTTGATGTGTCATGGCAACTTGGATCTTACTTCAAAATAGATGAGTTTGATGCTGCTCCTAACAACACTGCCATGAGGTAGCGTAAAAATCCTTCAAAATACTCATTACATGTTTGCCAGTTTTTGACTACTGGCGTTTTCGACCACTAATGGTTGATGAGCTCCCATCTACGCAACTTGCACTCCATCATTTCGAGTGATTCTGAATTGCTAACTGCTAGATTTCTGAGTTGAGCGTTCGAGTTCTCAATATTTAAAAGGCTGTGCCTGTTTACTTACATTGTCTTTGCCTTGTCTATATCTTTGACAATTTATAATTTATTGCTAGAGAATAAATAATAAATTGTATAATCTCTCTAAAAGTTCGTGATTTTAGATGAGACGGCAATTCAATATGTTATCATATAGCGCCGAGGTCATGTGTTCAAAACTAATAAACAACAATTCTACCCACATGAATTATCCACTTGATGAACCTAAAAAAATTTGAACAAACGGGTCTACAAGTGACGAGAGTATTAGTGTTCTGCTCGCATGATTAAGGCATGAAAGATTAATTGTCAAGCTTCATCCCATGTTCTTTTCAGGTTTTGAAAGACCCACATTTCTCACTAGGCCCGTGATAAATCGGTAAATTGGTGTATAGTAAACCCTCGAAGGTGGTGTGATGTATATTCCTATTCTACAGTAATATGATAGATATGACAATTGACACATATACCCTTTTCTTAACTAACCCTACAATTTTTCACATTTTTGCAGGCGTCACTCCACATTGAAGGAAAGGGTTATTGGCGTCCAGTAGACGGAGCAACTCTTCATCGGCATGAAATCGAAGAAATTGTTTCACACACCTTCCGTTGTAGAATTTTCGAAGAACCATAAGTTGCTCCGAAAATACATGAAGAACCGTAAGTTGCCCTAGAATTTGGTATCATCTCTCTTTCCCGTCCGCCTTCTATGGAAGCCTCTGATACAATAATCATTCCTTGTTACAGGAAGAAAAAAAGAAAAAAAGAAAGAGAGACCGACCAAATTCATGCGCGTGAAGTAAGAATTGTTGGTTTTGAGGAGGGGCTATAGTTATTTAGACAGCTTTTAGTATCCTATATTAAAATTAAAAATTATAATTTACATTTTAAAATACATATAGAAAATGATTTATCACTTTAAATATTAATTAAATGACATTGTCGATATAATTATAACAGTAATCACATTCTTGCAAAATATTGATATTTTCCATTGGAGTCATGGCTATTTTAGTCATTTCATATAATTTATAAATATAATCCTTACACAATCACCTATACTGAACAAAATATATATTATCTATAATTTTTAATCATACAAATCAAACATGTTTATACATCATCACTCTAAATTATTTATTCTCATTTATCATTTACTTATCATTCTTATTATTTATCTTTCACTGTGGTGTGTTTGCGATTGCTACTTTAATGTTGTATTTGTTTAAAGTTTGAAAAATTTACTTTTAAGCAAAAACATTGAGTGTTGCTATTAAAATTTTAAAAAAAAACAGCTTAATGAGCTTTAAATTGTTACGAAATTGCCAAGACAGAAGTAAAGCAGTGAAAAACATCTCATGACCTGTTTATCTACTTCTGCTTTTACATACTTATTTTAGAGAAGCGATATCAAGAACAAAGAAATAAAACACTTAAAATATGTTTTTTTGTATGAAAAGCAGATAAGCAGTTTTGAAAAGCAATCATTAACACCAACTTATCATATCAACGAATCATGCACACCCTAATAACATGGCATATGCCTTTGCATGCTAACTCGCTTATTCTATTTGTTGGGTCCATCTCGATCCTCAAGCCTCTCGTTCCCCTTTCCCATCATCACAAAATAATTATTTTCTTGCATAAATTATATAAATGTGATTGTATTTGTCAACTAAATGTCGTTGCTAATGGAATATCTCCCCCATCGAAATGGAAGTGCAAAGCAAAGATGCCCACTCCCCTAAAGTTTAGTGGCAAGACAATGACACTATCAATTATTCTAAAGTGCAACAATATAGGATGGAATTATTTATATAAAAATAATTAATTACTTTGATAATGACATAAGTTTGATGGAAAAAGACCCACCTGAAAAATGTAAATAAATTGAAATAATATTCAATAAATTCAACTCAAAATTACAATTTATATTGCAACTCTCGTGTTATTGTGTGATTTGGCATATCTACACCACAAAATCTCATGACTCCATCAAATAACAAATTAATACAAAAAATAAGAATATTATATATATATATATATATATATATATAATATATATTACATTAATATTTATTGTAAAAAAAAATTATAAATACACACTTCATTCTATAATAATAATATACTATCATAAATAGGCATAACATGAGTTCTGTCTCGAAACACTTTTAAGTGCAACAAAACCATGAGTGGATGCAAGTGGTGTGAGATCGAAATGTTGATGTTACGATATCTTTGGACTAGTCAAATTGGTTGTCACTTATGATGCATGGACATCGACATGGCTACAAGACACGGACAAGGCGATACGGATTTTCAAAATTTTCAGAATACGACACGGCTGAGACACGCCTGTATTTTTTATTTTTGATATATATAACACATGTAATATATTACAAATACTAAAATTCACAGTTTTTAATTCTAAAGCCATGTAAAAGCAACAAAAATATTCTTACCAAATTCAAGAAAATATAAATAAATGTATGTCACTGGAATCACCTTAGTATCGCTCATTCTAACTCCAATACATAATACTTCACTTACATAAATTTATAACAAACGCGTCCAAATAAAAGATAACACCAAAAAGATTCTTACCAAATTCAAAAAGCATAAATAAATAAATGTCACCGAAATCATCATAGTATCACTCATATACATCAAATGTAAATTACTTCAACTAACATATATTTTAAACTTACACGTCCAAATTTCATTTTAGCCAAAACTTTTTAAATTGTACAATTAACACCCAAAATTGTCTTTTTTGTGTCGGACACGCCATCGATCGTGTTCGACACGGTGTCCGATTTTGAATGGAGTGTGCAACACAGATGTCCGATTTTATTTTATTAAAAAAATTAAGGACACGCCACCATAGCGAGTCCGACACTGTCTGGTGAGTATCGGTGTCCTAGAAGTGCTCGACACTGCACTGGGTGATTTGTAGGAGTGCCCGTTATCATAGATTGTCACCCTTCCCCATTTTTTGGAATAGACTCGAGTTCGAGTCCTTCTTAAAAACATTTGCCTCACCCCAAAAGATCCCAAAAAAATTTGTTGACCACGATCATAATTTGTACACTATGGAGTTTAGATCATCCTACAATAAAATCCTAGTTTCGTCCCTGTTCTTTATTGATTGGTTCCCCTTTCAAAAAGTGAAAAGCGATGTATAATTTTCAAACTGTAGTTTCATTGGTTTTGTTGGCTAATTCCACTTTCAAAACAAATAATGACATCAATCCATTTGTTAAAAGATGGACAAAATCCTTCATTTGTGATCATCCAAGCGGCGCATCGCAGCCCCCCATTATAGCATCATAATTGCTCTCCTAATTTTTTGTTTTAAGGGAATAACATAAATGTGTATGTAAGTCTCCAAAATTTTCTAACTTCACATACATATACACGAGAGGAGCCACGATTATAACTATTTGTGTGTGAGAAGTTAGAAAGTTTTTTTATCCCAAGATCAAAAATAAAAGAATAAAGGGAAAGTTAATCAAATGTAAGTTTCAAAAATATATACCTATGTTCAACTAAAATAAAAGGATACCAAACGAGTAATGTTGAAAACCTTATTATATGGAATTACCAATGAAAAATAATAAAGGGTAAATCCGCTGCATGAAACTCTCACTATTGCACGATCGGGAAGGGGTCAGACCACTTTAGACCTAATGTATACATCATTTTCTTTGCACTGCAAAGAGGCCATCTCCGCGACTCGAACTTGTGACCTCCAGGTCACATGACAATAACTTTATCATTGCTTCAAGACTCACTTTTAATGAAAACAATATCCAGTTACAAATTTTTATTTTTGTAAAAAGTGTTTTTTCCTACAAATTTATGTAGAATTTTATTTTGTGAAATATGATTTTAGCAAAAATTTTAATCTGATCAATTATAAAAACAGTTATTTTTTGTTCTATGATATTTTACGTACATGTAAAATCGTGCTTGATTGCTTTACAAAGGGAGGACCCTTTTGAGGATTTTTAATTTGGTATATTCAGTATATCGCCATTTAATTATTAAATGGAGTTTATAGTTTACATTTTTGTATATTATTATTTAAATTTAACAAGTAATATGATTTTTTATTGAAAAAAATTTCCCAATGTTAATCTATTTTGATTAGATTGATAATATAAACGATAAATTTCGAACTAAGCAATTCATAACATGCACATTTTACGGGTTAGGAAGTAGTATATATACAATAAAATCACCAGAGCTCTCAACATAGTTTTACCGTTGAGTTGGACCAAGATTTTGTAGACCCGTCTAGAGACCGGTCTAAAAGGGACAATCTATTTGGGTTGGCGGGTTGGAGTGGTTGACCCACGAATTGTGTCAATTAATTATAAAAGTTGAATTAATTAATTTACATATGATTTTATTTATAATTTTAATCATTAAAATTTAATAAAATTATATTTTTTTATTTTTTTCCCGACTGACCCGCCTAACCCGCCGTTGATTGGGTTAGATGTTTTCCAACCCGCCTAGAGGCGGGCCTAAAAGGTCCAACCACGTTTGGTTTGGCGGGTTGGCGGGCCAACTCGTTTTGGTTGGGTTGGGGGTCAGCCTGTTTGGGTCGGGCAAGCCCATTTTGACACCTCTAAAAATAACCGAGAGCCCCATGCATTAATTGTTTTTGGTCTCTTTATTATGGCTCTTTATTATAGCGAACTATCGCTCATTTGAACATATTGTTTCTTTGATATTCGTTTTGATACTTACTAAAAATGGTTGATCTTCTTCCAGTGGCTAGAGCTGGTTGTTTGTGTTGTTGTAAGGCCTCTCTACCTTAATAGAGTAATTAAGACATAAATAGAACTAAACATGCATTAAAGACCTCTTAGGGTTCCGGTTGCTACGTGAGCTTAATAAGATTACAGGCCAAAATGAAACTTCAAAAGCAAATTAATTACACCCCCAATAATGAATGTTAGAGTGATAGGATTATACTACTCCTAGAGTAGAAACTATCCAAAAATTTCCTATATCTTATCTCCTTTCATGCCTCTTTTAGCTCACAGCCTCAACCCAACCCTTGGTCCCTTTGGTCCAAAAGTGTACCTACATGAACAATTCACCATGAGCATATACATCACCGATTAACACAATCTTTCATAATGAAATAAATACGCATGAGACGATCAATAGATATGCTCCTTGGTTCACCACATTAGCACATTTCATGGTTGTTCCTGTTTCATAAGCTCGTGCACAAATCATTAGTTCACAATATAACGATCGTCATTACGTTCCGGTTATAACCACAATATTCCACATTAATCACTAGAATTGTGACTGTTCCGGTCCCAATACAACAGCGGAATTTTAGGACCCCTCGCTTCGACATATAGCGGCATCATGTGATATCCCTCGCTTCGATAATGACAGTGGCATGTTACCTCGCTTAGACATGACAGCGGCAAATATCATACTACTACCTCTCTTCATATGACAGCGGCAAGTACCTCCCTCGCTCGGAGATAAAGGCTACCGGAACATTCATCAATTCTACCACAATAACCAAACACAATAATTGATTCTAACATCACGATATCACACTATCATTTCACATATTCCATCACATTTAAGGATTCACTATCCACGATATACATAATCAAAGTTGTAACACGTTTTACCGTCCGATGCTCGTACGTCTCACTACGTACCTTGGTTTCAAAAGTGGAGAAGTTGTATAACTTTATCTCCTAGATGTTGTTTGGTACCTGGGATGGTTCTACACAACCATACAAACCAATATTAGAAGCCAAACAATAGCCAAATACCAAAATTCATCAAAATCCAACATTTTCAAACTTTTTCACAATGGCGATCGATTGCTTAAAGCATGGCGATCGATCACCTCGCTGTTCTCTTCGCGGCGATCGATCGCTTCCTTTGAGGCGATCGATCGCCTGCTGGGCAAAATTGCTACTGGCCATCGGCGATCGATCGCGCCATTTGAGGCGATCGATCGCCCACACTCGATTTTCACACTGTCCCTTGGCGATCGATCGCTGCTTTTGTAGCGATCGATTGCCACAACCAGTGGCCGCGATTTTCACCATTTTTGCACATTAAATCCTTCACCAACCTCAACAACACCTATACCAACAACTCAAAAACATTAAAACACTTTAAACCTCAATACACATCATAAAACAACCCCAAAATCCCACACCCAACCACAAATCACACCAACCCAAATAAACCCATTTTCAAACTCCAAACATCAACCCAAATTCACAATAAACCTCACAAAAACAACAAGGAATGATATATATATACTTCCTAGGCCTCAAATCTTACCAAGAATCACAAGAATAAAGTTTTGCAAGATCTTCTCTTCCACCTTGGAGTCCAACTCGAAAATGAGAGGAGAAGGGTAGGGTTTGAAGAGTGTTGGGGGTTGAATAATGTGAGGGGGGTAAAGAGGATAAAAGGTTATAGTGGGCTATGAGAGTTTTAATTAATTTTGCACCCCACTTCTTATCATGATGTATAAAATACCCCAACTTGGTATTTTGAAAGCATTTCACCAATATGCACCCAAAAAAACCCAATTAAAACATGGCTCACCAAATAATTAATCACCATCACAATTAAGTCATTAAAACACCCAAATTCCCCACATGCATAACATGCACCCTGAAATGTTCTACTGGGTCACGCCCACATGTGACTAAGCATTTCCACATGGCAATTAATTTTAACACATAAGGCAATTATCACCATAATTAATCATATGAACACAATTAATGCCTTAAATGAAATTAATCATTTCGGGGACATCACAGTTGTGCTACCCAAAGTAAAGTGTAAACATCATACACATACAAGAACACAAATTTTACGTGGTTCGGCAATTGCGTACGTCCACCGGAGACAAACATAATTTTTTGGAAATTTCAGACAAGAATTACAAACCCTCCAGGTTCACCCACAACTCACATATACTGGTACAAAAACTTAAAAGCTATCATTAAGATTGAGGGGATGATTTTGTAAGGTGAGTTTGAGATGTATTTATAGGTGCAAAATTCATTGGAAGTGGTTATCATCTTGAACTTGCATTTTTCAATCTCTTGACACATTCTTGGGAAAGGTGTCCCAAACTTTAGACACCTTGCAACCACTTGCCACCATTCAATCTTGGAAAGAGCCACCTAGCACTTCGCTACAATTTCATGGATGGAATTTAGATATGTTCAACAATCTCCACCTTGGCGAATTTCCATCAATATGTGATGTCTCATTCAGTACCCCATTAGGCACTGGATACTCGAGAGATGTTGATCAAGTCCAAACAGTGTTGAAACTGGATCTCTGTCACCACCTTTGTTAACATGTCTATAGGATTATCCACGGTCCCGATTTTCCTGAGTAGAATATCTTATGCTTCTACTATTTCCCCGAACAAAGTGGTAGCGAACATCGAAGTGTTTGGTGTGACAATGATGAACTTGGTTCTTTGCCAAGCATATGTCACTTTGACTATCACAGATCGGTATTTTTTTGCCTGATGCCCAAGTCTTTCACCAAATTATGCAACCAGATGCCTTCTATGAATGCTTCTGTGATCGCCATATACTATGCCTCTGTGGTAGACAGAGCAACTGTAGACTGTAGCATGGATCTCCAACTCACTAGTCCTCCTGCCATGGTAAACACATAACCAGTAGTTGATCGGCGCTTGTCAAGATCACCAGCATGATCCGAATCGACGTATCCAACTAGACGATTGATCTCGTCTTTCTGAAATTTCAGACCAATATCCTGAATATGCCATAGAATCCTCTTTATTGCATGCCAATGTTCTTTACCAGGGTTGTGCATATATCGGCTCACCATGATAACTGCATGAGAAATGTCAGGTCTTGTGCACACCATTGCATACATCAGAGCTCCGACATATGTAGTAGGAGACATTGATGCACTCAGTTTGAAATGTGGAGCTAACAAGAGTACTTACAGGTTTGGTATTTCCATGTATACCAAATCTCTGGAGTACATTCTTCAGATACTGAGTATGAGTCTGACAGATTGTGCCCTTTATTCTGTCTCTCTTGATCTCCATTCCAAGAATCTTCTTGGCCTCTCCAAGATCTCTCATCTCAAAATATGAGCTGAGCTGAGCCTTCAGTTTATTAATCTCTATCTTACTTTTAGATGTGATCAGCATATCATCAGCATATAAGAGCAGATAGATAAATGTACCATCTTGGAGTTTCTTAAGGTATACATAATGATCAAAATGGTTGCGTTGTACCTCTGTTCCTCGTTCAACAGCCATCACACAGCTTGTACCATTGTCTCGGTGACTGTTTGAGACCATAGAGTGACTTGTCGAGCTTACAAGCCCAATTTTCATGACCGGGAACTTTGAATCCATAAGGTTGAGTCATATAGATCTCCTCATCCAAAGTTCCATGAAGGAATCGATTTTGACGTCAAGTTGGGCTAGCTCGAGGTCAAACTGTGCAACCAAAGCTAGTAAGAGTCGAATAGACGAATGCTTGACGACAGGTGAGAAAACCTCATCATAATCTATTTCTTCCTTCTGAGCGTAGCCTTTTGCTACTAGTCTGGTTTTATATCTAATATTGTATTTGCCTGGTGCACCTTCCTTCTTTGCAAGACCTGTAAGACCCCAACACTTTACTCGTCATCAGTTCATTTATGACGTCGTATGTGTATAAATTTTTTTTTTCTTTTTGGTTTTCTTTCCATTCTTTCAAAGGAGTCATTTCATGTTTCCCCTAATCCCAACATTAAATAATGTTCAACGTTATAAGATCATCTCTACCAACAAATAGACTCATAGATTTCGCCCATTACCATACCCATTACGCCACTGTTTACATTGTGGACTTTTATAAAAATTTGGGCAGAGTCTCCCCATAAATTGAGCTATCCGGAAATAAAAGCACATCACATAACATAACTCCCGGCCAGGGAAAGCACAATACTTAACAGAATACAGAAACACTAAGTAAATTCCCAGCCAGGGAAGACACCACACTAATAAGACAACAAAAGTGGGTTTCAACACCCTCATAATACACCAATGGCTCTCTTATCATTTGGCAATTCTACCACTAATTGCATGCAACATAGAATGAAAGAGAGAAAGGCTCATGCCTTTATATACAACCCATATACAAGTATAATCGTGCTCACATGCGAGCATCAAGAATGTGTATATATCCCTCAGGTGTATATAAATACCCTATACCGTGCTCCATCCAGCCCTGGTACCTCGATCCTAGAAATGTCTCCAATCAACAGCTCGCTCGGCTCATCTCCAAGCCATCGATGTACCTATTCCACCACCTGTCCCAACAGACAGCCCCCACACGGGTGAGCATACCAATTCCACAATTTCATAATCATAATGACATAATACATAATTTACAAAAATGTAAATGTTGTGGAATATATGTGACACTTCCTGGATGGCATCATCCTCATCCTGGCTTACCCCTGTAATATCCATGTTCTCAAAACAGATAAATCATCAAATCTCAAATACGCAGTTAATCATTACATTGATTACCCTGGCCAATTTCAAACTAACAACATCTCATTACATTTTCTTTATCTAGTAATTATCGTAATTCTAGATATCATATTGAGATTTCCTTAACTTCTAATACCAGTTAATCACCTCTTTGATTAACTTACGTCTCTGTTCCTATTCATAATAATATGGAATAAATATAGATATCTTAGATATCTAGTCAAATGCCACATTTTTCCTTTCTTACTTCAAGGTAGCGTCATACTAATGGTACTAGTTTCGCAGTGACCACCTCTCATCATTTGCGCTTCATAGCGGCACCATGCATTTAATCACCTGAATCAAATAACTTGATCAAGTTTCATTCCCATATCTTATAGGTCATCACATATATATATTATATCATGCATCACACTTGCAAAAATATAATTTAAAGACATGCTCGTACGCTAAACATACCTTAAATCTCCGTAGTCCGAGCCAAACCTTGCTTGGGTTCCATGCCCCGAGGAATGATGTGCTAATACGATATATAATTCACAATTATTTACGAACATGCAAACCCATGCCCAAGCACATCCATGACCCTCAAAAATATTGTCAACACGTGACAATTGACCATTTAAAGGACCCGGGGCAGAGCACACACGATACCCAAAAATAGCAACACATTCGAACAAACCGCAGAAAAGACGTTCCAAACATTCAAACCCATTTATTCCCCACATTTAGTATAGCTTTTGGTTACACTTGAACTCCACTTAAACATTAAATCAAACACTTTATGAGCATTATTTTTAAGCCAATACCATAGGAATCTCTAATCATGGCAGCAACCATTTTTGAATCCAAATCAGCAAGATTTTCGAAATAATCAACAAAATTTTCGAACCAAATGACAACAATTTTTTTGAACCATAAAGTATGAAATTTTCGAACCAAATAACAGCACAAACGCCCCAAAAACACCTGAAAAAAGCCCCAAAAACGCACCAAAAATCGAGCCCCAAATCGGACTAATTCGAAATTTGAACCCCTGCGCTTCCTTGCAAAATCCGGACGCAATCCGCGACGAAACTTCAGGTTCTTGGTATGGAAAGTTGCGCCTGGAAGAGACGAAGACGATGGTGGTTCGGACGCGCCGGATGGTGGCCGGACGGCGTCGGGCGCACGGCTTTTAGCGGCGGAGGTGAGGGAAAACGGGAAGAGGTAGAGGAGGAAGAGAGAGACAGACGAGGCGTGAAATGATTTCCATAAATAAAATCTCGAGTTCATCTGGTATATATATCAAAATCGCCCCGAAATACCAATAGCCCACAAATACATCATGATTCATTAAAAATCATCTGTTTTCAAAAACTCTCTCTCTAACCTCAAAAACCCATACTGGTGCCAACCCAAAGCACCCCAGATCCCGAGTCACACCAAAACCCAACTCATAGGTTTTTTCACCAAAATGAGAATATAATCTCAACCTCGGGATCCAACAATCTCAACTACCCAAATAGACGAGCTCGGGAGGCCCAACACCGCAATTAAACTCCAAATCGCTACGTAAAAAGAACTTTAGGGGTTATTAATACACCGGGATTAACATCTATAATCCCAGGTCATCACAAGACCCGTTTACATCCGATTGCTTTCTTTCCTTTAGGAAGTGGAACCAGCTTCCATGTTTTATTCTGATAATGCGATTTTATTTCTTCATCCATCGTCATCTTCCACATGGCCTTTTCTATACTATATATAGCTTCTTTGTAGTTGTACAAAATACCATCTTGATAAATTGGAAGAGCGAACGCTACCATATCAGTAAACCCAGCAGGTTTCCGGATAATTCTCTTTGGTTTACTGGTACTAGTAGAATCATGTAATGATGTTGAATCTGGTATCTCCAGTTGAACAGAGTGATCGCTATTATTTAAAACAGTATGCTTCAGTGTAGCGATTGCGTACCGCAAGTGCAAGGTGTCAAGTTTTAGTGTAATGATATGAAAAGTACGGATTGTCGATCCAACGAGGACTTAGGAAATAATTACCAACTCCACTAGTTTAACTATATTTAGCCTACGATAACTAGTTATGATTAATTAACTAAAGTGACTAATTAACTCAATAATTAACCCAAGCAAACAGCGATGAATAAGAATAAAAATCAAAAGAAACAAGGATCAAGACTTTCGGTTCACCCATGCAATCCTTCACAATTCGCCTATATTTAAGAATTAAATTCAAACGTTCTAAGATGATGAGTTCTCTTAATGCACTTGTTATACCTTGGTCATGTTACAACAAGTTTAATACTAAGATGCAACAAGGCAATGATCATGCACTTATTTAACACTCAATATTGTAAGTCGATCTACGAAAACTTCTACATTTCGATTATTACTCGATATCTAAAGCTATCACACGTGTATTTGACTTCATCTCTCGATGTCAGTCTGAATTCCACGGTTTAATTTACTATATCGTATCACAATCTCCTATGGTCAATTCATTTGCAATAATCAATCAAGGATATTAATCAATTGAAAGCATGAACACAACAAATTAAACTCAAAGAATTTGTAAGAATCAATCAAAACTTAATTAAAAATGTGGGTTCAAAACATGGGATCCCCTAAGTCTTGAAACAAAACTTAGCCTAGAAACATATTCAAAATCAAATGCAAAATCATCTTTTCCAACCGCAAAAGCATAAGGGAATCAAATAGAAACAAACAAAGTTTAGAAATACGGAAATAACGAGAGGCTTTGACTCCTTGCGTTGCTCCGTCGTCCCGTCTCTTGCGATGCGTCTTCTCTTCAATGGTTATGGTGTATGGATGGTTGGTTATGAATGAGAGTGATGGTGGCTGAGTTTGTAGGGTACATTATGAGCTAAGAGTCCCTTAATTTCGTCTGATATCTTATACATATTGTGTTGGAGGAGTCTTGCATTCTTTGGACACAAAATAGCTTGATAAGGAAAGAAATCTCGATTTTTTCGGGTTTGCCAGATTTGGCGATCGATCGCCAAATGTTTCTGCCTTTATTTCAAAATTCCGGAATCCACGATCGATCGGTGTAAAATGGCGATCGATCGCCAAATGTTTCTGGACGGGCCGCGATCGATCGGTAGGAACTGGCGATCGATCGCCATGCCTGAAATTTAACATTTTCGATTTTGTCCCTCATTTTCCTTGTTTGCTCGATTTGGTCCTTTTTCATCATTTATAGCTTATTTCCTCCATTTTTAAGCATTTGGACCTAGATTCCTGAAATATATGAATATATACCAAAAAGCGTAATACTTTCCATGAATCACTACAAAAATGCCCCTAATCTTATATCAAATTAAGTGTAAAAATCACACTTATTAACTCTCAAACTTAAACTTGATCATCTCGAGCAAGAATAAAATCACAAAATAGAGTTCAATATTGAAGATTTAAATAAACCAATTCGAGGTCAATCATGTAGCTCAGATATCTCACTTACAAACAAACAAAAGTCAATCAAAAATGTTTAACAAATCGTGTTTTCTCTTAGATCAAGCAACATGTCTCCAAATCAGAATGTGCGTGTGTGCTATTGTCACTTTCAAGTTCCATGAAATTTTCATAGATCAAATCATGCTAGTCAATGAAAAGTAAGATTATCGTTGAGCATTCCATAGACCTATTTTCAAACACTTCTCCACTAATGTAGTCACTCCCTAGACTTGGATCAATAGGTCTTTTTAAGCTTGTAATGTTAGGCCTATGTGTTGGCTTCAAAGAAAAGATAGGATAGCACAAAAAGAAAAGAGTATAATCACATGTTCATATTTTTAGCTCAAATTGAGCTTTTCTTCTTTTTCTTTTATAGCCTTGGCCACTTTGGGTCTTAGTTGGATTTTTTTTTCTCAAGGCTTTTTCTATTCTTTTCTTTTCTAATTCATCATCTTTTTTTTTATTATTTACAATAAGCTCATCCAATGTAGCAATTCAAGTGCATCTAGAGAGAATCATTATACTCCCTCAGGGTAAAGTTAATATTTTTCAATTTAAGCTCATATAGGTGGGTATAATGAGTTGCCAAAGAAATTTGTTGAATGTGGGCTAATAGTATGTTAAAAATACTCCATTCCTTTTCAATTAGGCTTAAAATGGGACACTAGAGATTGATATATATCATGGTAAGCTTGAAAGGCTCAACGGTCCAAAGATCGCCTAAATCATTTTCAAGTCGAGTTCATAACTAATCAAATAGGTTCTAAGGTACTCTAAGATGCTCAAACAATTCATCAAGTTCACAAAGATTTTCACTACTACAAATGCAATTCACAAGATTATGACTCAAATGTGCTTAATAAATTCCTCATCTTAGACATGCTACTCAAAACAAGATATTCACAAACAAGTCTTACAATTATCAAAACTCAAGTTGACTTGCATAGTGAGACTAATATAATCATGGAATAGAGATCACTACTATGATTCATTCTTATATTACTAAATGAACTCATTTTCAAGAAAAAATTTTGTTGGTGCTCAAGAAACGATCTAATTCCACAGAAGAAGCATGACACAGTAATGCACTACTCCCCCAACTTAATTCATGCGTTGTCCTCAATGTACTAGGAATGGAAAATGAGACAAAGCATTTACCTTTGACAACGACCGTCAGTGATCGTTGTCCAATTCCTCGTCAGTTCGTGGGGTATAGTGTTGGGCAGATCACAGCACGCATGGAGTCTCGCCAAATAAAAAATAAAACAAAAGCAAAAGCAAACCAAAACAAACCAAAAACGAAGCAAAAGGATAAGAAAAAATCTTGATTTATAGTCCAAAGCAGGACTTTTTACCATGTAGGTTCAAGTGCCGCAAGGGCCAGTGGGGGACGATTTTTCATTCGCGATGTAGTAACGTCGTAACCACTTTTCTTTCACAGTGAATAGTGCCCCGTGGTCATCTCTCAGTTTGAAGGTATCGAATGATAGAACATCGACAACTTTGAACGGTCCAGCCCATGGTGCGTCAGACTTCCATGGAAATAGTCGCATCTTTTTCCTATTCATTTGAACTAAGTCACCTTCATGGTATTTGCCTCCTCTTTGATGGGCATTTGGTGTGACCTCAACCTTCTTCTCGCTCTTAACCTGCATCGCATCAACAGATAGTGTACAGTTATATTGATACTAAAACATCGGTGCTCAGTGCGTGTAGTGTTCAAAGCTTTGAACATGTCAAAAGTAACTTGATCCCCCTACTCGGAGGATCAACTTCCCTTCTTGGACATCAATTAATGCCCTTCCAGTAGCTATGAACGGTCTTCCTAGAATTAGGGGGAATGTCTGCATCTTCAGTTATGTCCAACACAATGAAATCCATCGGAATGGTGAAATTATCAACCTTGACCGGTACATCATCGCCTATCCCATGAGGGTATTTGATGGACTTGTCCGCCATCTGTAGTGAAACATTGATCGCTTTGAGCTCTCCTAAGCCCAGCTTCTTGTACACAACAAAGGCATTCAATTGACACTTGACCCAATCACATAATGATCTATTAAAAGATTTAGAATTTATTTTGCAAGGTATAGTGAAACTCTCTGGATCCTTTAACTTTGGAGGTGAATCATTTTGAATGACAGCAGAACACTCCTCAGTTAAGTTTATCATCTCTTGCTCTCCTAGTTTCTGCTTTTTTGACAGAATCACATTTAAAAACTTAGCATAATTCGGCATGTGCCGAATAGCATCAATGAAAGACATCTCAATATGGAGATTCTTTATCAATTCTAAAAACTTAGCAAACTTAGCATCTATTTTGCTCTCTTATATGCAGTGGGGAATGGGTGTGGGATATCTACCTTAGCAGGTGTGATGGTGTAGGGGTCTTAGTAGACTTACCATTGTCGCGTGTTTGTCCTCTTTCTTGCTTGTCTGCCTGCCTCCTTTTAACTCAACTTGTACATCCTTCTTCTCAGCGACCTCCTTTCCACTCCTCAACATGATGGCATGGACTTGCTCCCTAGGATTTGTCTCAGTGTCACTAAAAGTGCTCCTTGTGCTTGTCCAGCTTACGATCTTTGCTAGCTGTC
>CAJQUN010002880.1:0-21230 GCA_907163345.1 Haberlea rhodopensis | reverse complement strand
AAACTCATATGACATATATTATATTTTAAAACGAGGCACTAACATTGACCCCAACAACTCCTACTAGGACTCTTACCCCTAATGACTAGTTTAATTATCATAAAACCATTTGCTTAAATCCTTGATCACGATTCGTTAAACGTGTATAAATAAATAAAAGAAATCACACATCTTAAAGTGAAGTCAAACGACGTCGTAAAAGCCATTGGTGTGTCGTTTAACTTCCGACTCTACGTTATTTATCCTGTTCATCCCCAGTTTCTGCAATTCGTGCGTTATAAGCAGAAAGCTGAGCATGGTAAAGACAAAGAAAAGTTGCTTACATCGGCTCCATGGAGAATTGATTCGCAAGAGAGGGATGAGAAATTCAAAGAAGCGAGGCTGAAAGTTCCAGCCAACAGGAGAAACACCTACTATGCACTTGCCTGGCAAGAAAAGCTCCCCAAATTCCAAAGCCAATGACGATTCACTCACTGAAATCGACCCTGAACTGCGCTACAGCTTCCAGCGCAACTTCCAGGTATAATTAAGACACCTACCGTGCATAATTACTTGAATTACGCATTGTGCGTGTGTGTAATTAAATAGATAGTTTGTGAAATTTAGTCGCAATCCGTTTGTTAGGTTTTATGTTCTTTGAGCACGTGGAACTGGTGATACATATCCATGAACTTTTGTATTTTTTTTTCCGGCATGTGCAGTTCCTTCAACGTGTTTTTAGCATTGACACGATTGTGAACCCTCTTCCTCCTCCTGCATGGCATACAATGTTTCGCGCAATTTGAGCTCTCTTCACCAGATTTTTACTCAGTTCTTCGGTAAGTTAGATGGAGATAGTATTATGTCACCAGCTTCCTTTTTTTCTGATACATACATTGATTTGAATGTGCAGATCCTGAAGGTATAGCAAACGCCCAGAAATCACTGGGACTAGGTCAAGAACAAAAATCCCGCAATGTCCGTTAGGATACACACAACTTTTGCTGTGTTTGTATTAATTCTCATACCGCAACATTTCTTATTTCAACTTATTTTGATTTTGCTAAATTTCATATGTTCGTCTTTTCTTATCAACTTGAAAAGCTTCAATTTTCCTTGCTCGCTATCTTGATTTATTTCGAACATGCTACCTTTAACTATATTAACACTACCATGGTATGAAGTGTTTATTACGGACTTTTCTCTACTCAAATTCCTACGGCAAAGTACCAGAGCCCCCGACTAACTTCGTTTACGTACAAAGTTTTATCTTGAGATGGCGACCGTACATTCATCACCACGACGATTATAATGCCATAATCTTGTGGCAACAACGACCAAAGCTTCACTCAGAAAAGGATGGGAAAAGGCAGCTCGGATGGCTCTATTTTGGTGAACCTCCACGCCAGTAGCCCCATTCACTCATTCCACATTCGGAAAGGAACTTTTGATACTCATCTTCAAGTTTTGCATAATCACGAGAGTGATCATAAATACGCAATTGATCCTCATCGTCTGAGATATGCTGCCACAAAGAGAGAAGTTCGACAATGTCAACATTAGGACAAAAAATTTATATGAAAGTTGACTGCTACTTGGCTAAACTAAAATTTAAGAGCACAACATACATCAACATACCCACAAAAAAAGTTTGACAATTTACATCAAAATACTTCAAGCTTACTACTTACAGCAGAATCTGGTTCATATTCAGTATCCATTGCATCGGGATCCCTTAAGTCACTAAGAGCTGTTCTCCATCTCGTGCTTTTAGACATGCGGAGATGAACTCCAGACATTTGTGCTTCTTGATTTCTCAGATCTCTAGCAATTCTACTTTTAATAGCCACCATTATGCATCTGATGCAAAGGGCCATCAGAGGGACCAGAACTAGAAAAGAACCGGTGGTTTTAGCCTGATGATAACATGGACAAGTTTGTTGAGGTTGAAATTAACTTCTAGTATTCTAAGCGCGCATTTGCACACAAAAGTTGATAGTCGTTTACTGGCAAATGCTGTAGTGAAACTTAAATCAAAATATGGGTACAAGCAAGAAGCTTACAAGAAGTAAATGATGGTGTGATGGCTTCATAATGATCTGATCCAATCCTCTGCCACAAAATCCCAAATCTCGACTTGTTTTAAACAACTTATTTTTAAGCCTTTCCCCGCCTTCGAAGTGACACTGACAAGTAAAGAGACGAGAATATCAAGACAATGACAAGAATTTTAAGGCCGAGGAGCAACAGCTAATTACAGTAAGTCCTATAAAATTTGATTAAACTGCATTTGACATCTAGTTGTTAGACCCAGTTTCTTCTAAAAGCTCGAACATGAGATGAGTTGACAATATTTTATACTTTCAAACTCAGTTCATAATGTGTAAGTGGGATACGAAGAACATAGAGCATGTCCAAGAAGTATACATGTAAGCCAGGTATTGGGTAATAAAGGCGTATTCCATACCAACTTCATGAAATACAAAGAGGTTCTAACACAAGTCGTTCATTTCAATTTTTCAAGCACATACTCAACATTTCCAGTCTATTCACGATACATTAAATCACCGGGTTGCTAAACTTGAGATCCAAAAGTTACAAAACATAGCAATAGCATAGTAAGAATCACATTGTTCCTTTATAACATCGTTGCAACCACAATATTATTTAGCCTACAGATTTCACCCACAGAACAAACCTTAAAGTTCTTCCTAGATTATCTACACCTGACAAGCATAGGCATCCACGAGATCAATAAATTAGTGAAAAGCTGTCATTTGTTAAGAGGGACAAAACTAAAACTTCGAACAAAAATTTCTCACCACTTGAGCAAATGTGGTAATAGGGGAAGGGGCATCAAGATGATGCCCTTCAAAAACAAGATCATCATCCACAATATCCTTGTCAGCAGTAGCAATTTCAAGAATTGATACTCCACACAATTTTGAAATGGAAGTCAGAGTTTCATCTCTGCCAAATGCAAATAATCACACAGTAAAGCAACAATTTTATAGCTTCGTTAAGAATAAGTAACAATCAAAGTACAAAGAAAGATAAATGGATTTACTCGTTGACAACATGAACCAAGCTTTTCTTATCTTGATTCTTCCTAGATATCCGCTGAAGATGAAGCTTACATCTCTAAGAATAAAAAACCAGAAGGGTTTTTATCTCATTTTCACCCAAAAACAAAATATCTTCCTAAAAATTCTTAGACAACGAGTAAACGCATATCTTCGGTACAAGCTGATAGGACTCCACTACTTAGAAACAATGTTCCCGACCGTTTATAGAAACTAACAATAAGATGAATTGAAGACAGGGAAGATAACCTGCGCAAAAAACGTAGAGTTTTTGGCGAATAATGCAGAGGATTTGAAGATACTGGGTGTAGAGAAGATTGGTTAAGCTTCAGTTCCATTGACCATTGTTTGATTCTCAATTGATCAGAATCACAAAATCGCTCCATCTCCAAGTACACATTCTTCTTTGAAGAGTAAGTGACCGAGTCAGTTGGGTCGTCTTCCAAGCCCATGGATTCGATTCTATTCTCACAAATGGGTTTGTGGCTCATCAAACATCAAACGTCCCAATTTTCGATTTCAATTTAATTCATCAGTTTTTTGTTTTTTTTTTTTTTGGGTGGGGTTCGGATTTAAGTTCTATATATTATGGTAACAATTTTTATGGTTTTTCAACAATAAACTTTAAATCCTTTTTTTTCTATCTAAATATTGTAATTTTCATTAAAAAATCTGATTTTTCTATATTCAGCACGAATGGTGACAACTAAATTGAATTATCAACAACGATGGATTTATTTTTAGCAGTTATTTCCTCATTACATCTCCAATGATGAATCCACACATGGGCCAACGTAATAATTTATTAAAGATGTGAAAATGATGACATTTGAGCTTCCCGGCCTTAGGCCGGGTGGTTAAGTTCATCTCCCTTTGGGAAAGACTCAAGTTCGAGTCGCGTTGTGCGCAAAAACTATTCTCTCCCTTTATAAAAAAATGATGACTTTTAGTACATGCAACTCCAACATGATGCATGTTGAATATTTTTTTATTTTATTTTTTTTATTTGAGCAATTAATAAAATAATAGGGGAAATGTGAGCTCGAACTTGAGATATCGAGCTCTCTTAATGAAACTGTGCGGCCCAAAAGGCTTTCGGCCATGTTGGATTTATTAATTGCAAACAATTTCACAAGTGCATTTGCTTTGATTGGATCCACATCCACACATTTAATTTTACTCTGCATTTGCTCTGGAAATCGCCTTAGTACAAGGAAAAACCATCATGGTTTCTTTTGTGTCGTAAAAATAAATATTTATTATGTTTAATTCGAAAAAATAATAATAATTGGAATTTTCATGCAAGTCACACTTATCACAATGACGAGACTAAATGAGTTAAATGATAAAAAAGAACCAAATTCACTTATGAATGATATTAATTCTTGTAACCAAATCAACAATAATAAACATAGCAACATGCAAGTCACACTTAATCTAACGAGATAAAAGGTAGAACATAGATAAGAAAAGATGTTTTATTAGATACAAAGCAAAAGATTATTCATCATTTTCCTCAATATAGAATTATAATGTTTACACATGCAATTCGTATTGACACATCGGGGATCCAAGAAAATGTTAAGTAGACAATGCGAACCACAAAAACATTAGTGGATCATATAGGACTTGAAGCAAAAGTGAAGCACCTGCAAGCGAACAAGGGAAAAAAAATCATTTTTTGGAAAAAGAAAAGAAATGACCAAAAAACATAATAACATCATAATCAAATTGCCAGAATAAACCTTCAATAAAAATAGTATATTTGGAGGACGCAAGGTGAAAGCTTTTTAGATATGATTGTGTCAATTGTCATAATAAGTTAAGAAGGAAAGCCTTGCTCAATTCTGGTAAAACAAAAGAACATGGCCACAAAATACATATGCCTCGTTATTCTGACAATTTTTGTTTTGACTTGAGTTGGAACGAGGATGATCACTTCGTTATCATGATGAGTCAAGTTATCTAAAGTCATTACAGTCGAATCCAACTCCTCCTCGATAGATAAATCTTTCTTGCTATTTCTTTCAACACACCTAATGTTTGCAACTGCACAACTATTTTATAAGATTCTGATTATCCTTGACTAACAACACAAACATATAGATGGGTATATCGAGAAAAAATAACACATCTAGGTTCACCAATCAACCCAACAACGAAAGGAGGAGTTTGACGGTATTTGAGTCACCTAGAAAAGGGCTTATTTTCAGCAAAAGGACATTCTCAAGCAAAACCTATCCTTGAATGGTTAGTACTCATCCAAAGAGAGGCATTCACACAAATACAGTAAATCCATCTGAGTATTTTGTGTCATGTAATGACCATTTGTTTCGACAGCCGAACGAACAAATATATGCCAGAGATTTCATACATATGCCGTAGTCTAACATAAGATTCTGAAAATAGAGAGGCATCCACTAACAATTTCGCCATTATTGCACCAATAAAGCCGTCGAACATAAACTTCATTAAAGTTGTGAGTAGAAATGACATGCATGCAGCCATCAGTCTCTTCATACCAAAACAATTATTTTTTCTATCCTTTCCTAGTCCACTCCACTGGTATGTATTGTAAAAAATAGAGATAGGATTCTTCGTGATTAAAGTTTTAAATCACATATCCTACAGATAAAAAAAAACAGAATGCTTCCAGAGATGGAAAACTTGCCAAGCAATAATGACTTCACTATTCCCCAGCCTGCATTACATAAAAATGAAAATTCTTTACAAAACATCTCTTGCTTCTGAAGATATGGAAAAAAAAGAAAACAAGTTTGCTATAAAAGCATGTGATAGAAAGACTACAATAGGAGATCCATATGTATTAAAATGACAGCGACACACGAATTAAATATAAGATACAAACATAAAACCTCACCCTTATCAGGTGGGATGTCAATTAAGACTAGTCATATCTGTACCTCCAAATCACCAAAATTTTGATATTTCGCAAGGGATAGCCTAAACTTGCCTTTCCAATAAACAAATTACATTACATTCTCACTACTCCATCACTTCAGACAAAACTCTGAAGCTCCCTTACCCATCCTAGGTAAGCAAACACGTGCTACAAGACTAATTTACTGTTTACTGTCCAAAATTTTAAACTCCAGAATACGTAAGGTTGGTAGCATTATTTAATGAACTTCACCTGAAGTTCTAGTCTTCTACTCTCCTATGGAACTAATCAACCTCTGCCTATCAAACTTTTGATAGACCATAAAGACCTCTTATATGAGATCCATATAACTGTATTGTTTCCCTTTAAATGGCAGTAACCAACTTAATCCCATTCACTCCCTGACCGAAAAAGGGGAAACAGCATCAGTAAGAACATATTCACCTTTGTAGGAGTGTCAGAAATGCCAGGAGTAAATTTCACATGAGATTTATCAAATTTCTGAGAGCACTCCGAGTATGCAGAACCAACCCCCCCCACTCCACACCAAAAGCTATAGATACCCAGCGAGTTACAGGACTCCTGATGCAGCAATCAAAATAATAGATCACGCAAATGCATTGATAGGTCAGAACTCATAAGAACCTATCAATCAAATAATAGATCATGCAAATTACAAATGCATTTATAATGTGGTATTTCTTCGACATCTCGAGTAATGATACAAAATGTAAGTAGTATCAATTCTTGGTATATTGAAAATACCAAAATAAATAGCCATAATCCATTCCTTTGTAAAGATGGCAAATGTACGATTCCCTCAAGTGTTGATTCGTGGCTTAAATAATAAGAGGGCTACATAGCCTCCATTTATCATTATATTATTCATTAGGGAATCAATGACACTTAAAATGCAAAAATATGATTAAAGAGGTTAGTGAAAATTACTTAGCTTTGATTATGAATCGTTTATGCTTAGTGGAGTAACTTTAGAATTTAAAAATTAATATGGTACATAAAGTGTTTAATTTGATCGATTTTATGGGATCTTGAGATTATATGTTCATAGTTCCTCATGTCAACTTCGAATTACTTTTGAACACTTGTAATAGAAGTATTTAATTTATTACCATAAAACTATTGATTTTTAAGTAACCGCACAATCTTACATTTGTACATAATGATTAATTTTTAGTTGCAATGTTTGAATTGTCAACCAATCAATTAATTATGAATTAATTAAGTCATTTGAATAATATAAATATCTAAATATATATATTTTATAATTGGATATTATGATAGAGATCACAAGACATTAACATTCAGCTAACAAGTTTGACTTATTAATACTGACTTACTTAATTTTTAAAATATTTAATTGGATTGTGGATTAGACTTGGTCTCCTACATAACTCACGATAGACACACCCCCTCAATGAGGGATGAGGTTATTATATATTCTTCCCATAAGTAGAAGACTTGATGGAAATGGTAAAATAAAGAAGAAAAAAGTATATTCTCTCATGTGTTGAGAATACAAGGAGATGCTGATAAGTGATAAGTTTCATTTTTACATTTATTTTGCGGTGATTTTCTAGTGATTTTTGTATGGGCTCCGGGACGATGTTACGCTTTTGATATATTTTGTTTGTTTCAGAAATCTAGTTCCAAGTGCATGAAAGTGAAGAAATTGAGCGAAATAAAGATGAAAAAGATCTCAACCAAGCTAACATGTCAAATGAGGACAGAAATCTCGAGGTTTGAAGAAATTTTGGAAGCCACGATCAATCCTGGGAACCCAAGATCGATCGTGCGGGAGCGAGACTGAAGCAACAAAAATAAACAATCGGCGATCGATCAGCTGAGGAGCGAGAATTGAAAAATAAAAAAGATAACAGTCAGCGATCGATCGTTGGAGAAAGTGGCGATCGATCGTCAGTCGCTGAATTTTCGAGATTTTATTGCCTTTTGAAGAGTTTGTGTCAAACAAGGAAGTTATTTTCTTCCCTCACTATTCAAAGACCAACTTGGACGAAAATATAGATCTTTTGTCACTTTTAACCTAGAATTATCATCAGCTACCATCTCCAACCACCCAAAATCATTGAAGAGCAACGAACGACGCAAGAGACGGAGCGATTAAACAACGCACAGAGTCGACATCTAGCGTTTATTCATATTTCTGAACTCTAGTTTATTTTTATTTCATATTTTGATGTTTAATTGATGAAAAACATATTTTTGCATTATTATCTTGTTATGATTCTACGCTAAGTTAGTTTATCAAGACAATGAGATCCTACGTTTGAACCTCAAGTTTAATTATTAGTTTTTGATTGATTGAAAGGAAAAACTTATCAAAGACAGATACAAGAAAAGGGAAGATGGTTTTATAATCCATATAACAGCAAAAAAACAGCTACAACAACTATTAATTCCCATTCAGTTCAAAAGCTGACAATCCCCATTAAACATAGTAAGAACATAGACTGGTTCTTGGAACAATTTTCATACTTATGTCTCGACAAGAGCTCGTCACCAGAGCAATCTCTTCAATGACTGATTCACACAATTTATAGTTAAGCAAGCTTTGTAACAGTGCAATTCGACCTTCACCATATACTTTACAGCAATAAAGCCTTGAAAGACATTAAACATGATTAAAAGAAAAACAGATCAGTCATCACTCATCCCCCAAAAGGATCAGACATACTGAGTTCTCCAAGCACAACAAAACATAGCTCTCCAGATAACCGAATCACCCACCAACTCATAAAAACGAAAAGTCACTAAATTCCAAGTTCAAAAACAAAACGAAAGAAATTAAAATCCATGGAACGAGATAATCATCATACAAGATATAAAGTGAAATAAATAAATGAAAGGATAAGCCTCACTAAAGAGAAGAAGTCCGGTAAAAGCACCGGCGAGTGAATAGTAAACACAGCGACGAACGCCCAAATCTACGCAGGCATCCCATTTTGCATCCAAATCGTACTGAGCTGGAATCTCATCTTTGTTTTCTCCGACATTCCCAAAAAACCTGTATTGATTGGATTTTAGCTTTATCAGTTGTTGAGAAGGGATTCCAATCTAGTTCAGCCGAGGGTTCATGAATGCGATTTATTTAATTTTCACATTATTTTTACATTTATGTCCTTAATAATAATAATAATAATATTATTATTATTATTATTATTATTATTATTATATTATTATTATTTTATATATATATATATATATATATATATATATGAGTATAGACACTCCTAAAAAATCACTTTTACCCAGTGCAGTATCAGACAATTTTAAGATACCGACACTACTCGTACACGTGGCGTGCCCTTAATTTATTTAAAAAAAATAAAATCGGACAATCGTTCGTCTACGACATAGAAAAGTATTTTTTCTGGATAATTGTACAATTAAAATTTTTTGGTAGGGGTGTTATCGGACCGGATTGGACCGGTTCCAACAACCTAGTTTCGGGCTTCTTGGAACCGGATTGGATCCGATTCCTGGTTGGTATTGATTCCAACCCAAAATGGGTAATTCAAATCTTTTTTTAAAAAAAAATTTAGGTGGGAGCGTGAAAGTGAACTGTGGAAGTGGTACCGATTCCAACCCAGAACGGAGCGTTAGAACCAATCCGAACCAGTAACTTATCGATTTCGGATAGATTTTGGGCCGGTTAGCCCGGTTCCAGTTCTGACATGATCTAAATCGGTCCAGTTTCGGTCCAGTTCAGGGCTGACCCGACCCATTAAGCACTCTTATTTTTGGCTAAAATGAAATTTGGACGTGTTAGTTAAAATTTATGTTAATTGAAGTATACATTTGGTGTTAGCATTGATGATATGTTTCAGTGACATGCATTTATTTATATGCTTTTTGAATTTAGTAGAATATTTGTTGGAACCAAAGAGGGGGGTGAATGGGTTTCTTGGCTACTTTAGCTTTTTAAAATGAATTTGCAAAATAAAAGAGTTTGCGTTGCGGAAGACTTCAAGTCAATCTATAAATAGACAAAGAAGAATAATTAAATAAATGCGTAATGTAATAAAGCGGTAAAAGACAAGAGAATTTGTTATAGAAGTTCGGCGATGAATCGCCTACGTCTCCTCTTCCCGGCTAGATAACTTCCAACCGAGGTTCCACTAGAACGAAAATGGTCTTGGCCTTAAGGGCTCCAAGTTAGCCACTACACACTCTTCTCGAGTACAAAAAGCTCTTCACGAGCACGACACTCTTTACGAGTCTTCTTGGCCTTAAGGGCTCCAAGGATAGCCACACAAAACTCTTCCCGAGTTACCAACACTCTTCACGAGTCTTCTTGGCCTTAAGGGCTCCAAGGATAGCCACAACACATGCACCAACTTTACTTGTTGATGACTTTTACAATTTCCAACTTGCGTCGGTGTTGGAGGACCTTACAAATAAATCAACAACACCTTCACGGTGTAACAACACGAAGAACACGAGACTCTCTCAAAAGAAATGAATCACAACCTCCAATACAACACAAATGTATGGAGATTGCAATGCTAGATGAAATTTGAATAAGCAAAGCTTTCTTGAAGTTTATAGGCTTGTTTCTTGTCTTCAAATGCTCCAAAGCATCCATATTTGTAGTGTAGGAGGCCCCCAAGGCTCATACTAGACGTTGCTACACTCAAGGCTTGAATCACTCCTCGATCGCCTTGGAAATCGCCTCGTGCGATCACCATCGCCGCGCCCAACGGTCGCCATAATGCACGCATCGCCTCAGGCGATGTCACGATTGCCTCAGGCGATCAACACCACAAATTAATGTCGTAGCCTCGGTTGCTCAAAATCTTTCATTTCATCGCCTCAGGCGAAGCTCCCATCGCTTCAGGCGTTCAGGCCATCGCCTCAGGCGATCAAGAGATCGCCTCGGGCGAACTCCCCATGCGCGCGAGCCTCGCGCGAGCCTCTGTCGATGTGCGTGGCGATGCTGCTCCTGGCTGCCATCGCCTAGGCGATGGTCCATCGCCTGGGGCGATCCAGCCTAGCCTTTGCACATTTGATTTTCTCCAATCAATCCACTTTTTAACCAATAAATCTGTACACTAAGTAGACACATTAGTATAACAAACACAAGTTTTGTTGATCATCAAAACTCATAAATAATCCGGAGATATATTAAGCATTAAACACAACAATGCGTTTAATGTTCAACAATATTTTTGTCGTTGTCTTTTATTTGGACGTTGTTAAATTTTATGTTAATTGAAGTAATATATATTTAGTGTTATGATGGGTGATATTATGATTATTCAGGTGACATACATTTATTATATGCTTATTGAATTTGTAAGAATATTTTTGTTGAGTTTACATAGTTTTAGAATTTAAAAAATGTGAATTTTAGCATTTTGTAATATAGTACATGTATAAAAATATAGACGTGTCACAGCCTTATTGTATCGTAAAAATTTTGATAATCCATGTTAATGTGTCAGTATTGTTGTGTTAGTATCCATGCATCGTAGGTGAACCGTCAATAAATAATTAAAATTAGATGTTAAAAGCACAAAATATTTGTATATTTGTATTAAAATGATTAATTTTCAAAAGAGGATGAGTTTGAAGTTTGCCAAGCCCAAGATCTGGGAAGAATTATCTAACCAGTGAAAATTTTGTATGGATTGAGTCATTTGATGTACCAACATATGTGATCGGTCTATACAAAAATTTGTCTTTGACTTGGGGATTCTGTGTGTACCATTGCTCGTCGCAAACAGACATATGTGTGATCTTGTCCATATGATAACAAATGAATATCTGTAAACAAGACTTTGGTCCAGTGATTATCATCTATTTCCAATGTAAGAGGTCTCTCACTCCCCAAAAAAAAACAAAAAAAAAACAATGAATCTTTGTATTTGACCTTTTTTACTCTCACTTATATGTCAATACGTCCAAACATAAAGAATTCAATAGATTTGCATACGGCCCCTACTTTTTCATTTTTTCAAATTTTGATAATCCATGTTACTGTGTCAGTATTGTTATGTTAGTATCCATGCATCGTAGGTGAACCGTCAATAAATAATTAAAATTAGATGTTAAAAGCACAAAATATTTGTATATTTGTATTAAAATGATTAATTTTCAAAAGAGGATGAGTTTGAAGTTTGCGAAGCTCAAGATCCGGGAAGAATTGATCTAACCCGTGAAAATTTTGTATGGATTGAGTCATTTGATGTACCAACATATGTGATCGGTCTATACAAAAATTTGTCTTTGACTTGGGGATTCTGTGTACATTGCTCGTCGCAAACAGACAAGTATGTGTGATCTTGTCCATATGATAACATGAGTATCTGTAAAAAGGACTTTGGTCCAATGATTATCATCTATTTCTCAATGTAAGAGGTCTCTCACTCCCCACAAAAAAAAAAAAAAAAAAAAAAAACAAATGAATCTTTGTATGTTGACCTTTTTTACTCTACTTATATTACAATACGTCCAAACATAAAAAATTCAATAGATTTGCATACAGCCCCTACTTTTTCATTTCTTTTCAAATTTGATAATCCATATTACTGTGTCAGTATTGTTATGTTAGTATCCATGCATCGTAGGTGAACCGTCAATAATATTTGTATTAAATGATTAATTTTTCAAAGAGGATGAGTTTGAAGTTTGCCAAGCCCAAGATCCGGGAAGAATTGATCTAACCCGTGAAAATTTTGTATGGATTGAGTCATTTGATGTACCAACATATGTGATCGGTCTATACAAAAAATTGTCTTTGACTTGGGGATTCTGTGTGTACCATTGCTCGTCGCAAACAGACAAGTATGTGTGATCTTGTCCATATAATAACAAATAAATATCTGTAAACAAGACTTTGGTTCAGTGATTGTCATCTATTTCCCAATATAAGAGGTCTCTCACTCTCCAAAAAAAAAAAAAATGAATCTTTGTATGTTCACCTTTTTTACTCTACTTATATGTCAATACGTCCAAACATAAAGAATTCAATAGATTTGCATATGGCCCCTACTTTTTCATTTCTTTTCAAATTTTTCATTTCTTTTCAACTTAAAAAGGCCAACACAAATCTTTTCTAAAATAAACTTAGATAAAGATCTCACTAAAATTGAACTTAATTATTAAATAACTATATAAATGGAGATAATCATCAAGAATCACCTCCAATCCTGAAAAACACTGTAACTTTCGGCTACATCTTTATCACTTCCACACGCAGAATTATCCATCTATATTTCAAGTCTCCTCTACTAGACTTATCATTCTCAACAAATGGCAGATGTGACCACTCAAGTAGCTATACCAGAAGCGGCAGTTGGTACGGAGGAGACAGAAACACCACCGCTTGCGTCGGTGGGACTTGAGCTACAGAACGACCCACGACCCCAAGCTGCTGATATTCCAGTCTCGGTTGAAGAAGTCGTTACAGTGGTAGAAAAAGACACGCCTTTGGAGGCGTCGCCTCCTGAGCCACCGCTCTCGGTGGAGCATTTCACCGTCACTGCTACAGAAAACACAGGCGGTTCCACCATCTTCACTATCTCAACACCTAGCTACTGCTTTGGAGGTGCCTCAGGAATCCGAATCGCCAATAGTCGAGAAAAGAGGTATTAGAACCAGAAAAATCCAATCGTGTCGATAAGAAAAAAGCCCCGGAAGCCATAGCTTCTTTTAAGAAGAAAGCAACCGGCTTTCGGATCTCTCAGAGTTCGAGCGAAAGGCACTAGAAGAATTCAAAGATTCTGTTCAAGAAGCTCTAACCAATCGCCTTTTTGGGTTAGCTTCGCCCTCAGAGACATCAGGCTTACCAGAAGAAGTATTCATCTGGGGTGTGCCGTTGATGAAAGATGATAGAAGTGATGTGGTTTTATTGAAGTTTCTGCGAGCCCGCGATTTCAAGGTTAAAGAATCCTTCACTATGCTGAAGAACACTATAAAATGGAGAAAAGATTTCAATGTAGACGAGCTGCTGAAGGAAGATTTAGGGGAAGATCTTGAAAAGGTTGTGTTTATGCACGGTCACGATAAGGAGGGCCACCCCGTGTGTTACAACGTGTACGGGAGTTTCAGAATAAGAACTTGTACGCAAAGACATTTTCAGATGAAGAGAAAAGATTGAAATTTCTACGGTGGTGGAGGATTCAGTTTCTTGAGAGAAGTATTCGGAAGTTGGATTTTAGCTCTGGTGGGATTAACACTATATTTCAAGTTAGTGATCTCAGGAACTCCCCTGGACCAGGGAAAAGAGAGCTTCGCATTGCTACCAACAGGCGCTGCAAATTCTTCAGGATAACTATCCCGAGTTTGTGGCAAAACAGGTGCAGTTGTTCCCTAGTTTTCGTTACTTGCTGCATCATTATAGATAAAGATTGCAGAAACCTTGACGGATGATCTGTCGTTTATTGATAGAAGTTAAGTGTTTTCTAGTTGATGCTGAAGTGCACTAGATGTTTTGCTGTCCATTGTTGGTCCTTATCTTCGTTGAAAATGTCTCATTTGTTGTGTGAATTGGTGTCAAAGGTTATTGGATCTTCTTGTTGGGTAATGGATAATTGTAGTATTGATTCTTTTCTTTGATCTACGGGACACTTCCATGTGGTTGACTACACCTCACATCACCGAAACATGGGACATAGGCTTCTATACTGAATCGTACCATTACCATAAGCCATAGCCTTAGATAGAATTTCCCTCCATTTAGTCTCATCCTCCATTTAATCTCAGTTCTACTATTTGTATACGATCCATGATAGCATGGTCAATTTCCATGAGCTTCAAGTTGACCGCGACAATGGCTCCAACTATCTTATGTTATATAATAGCCCGAAATGTTCTCCTTGGACTGGTATGTACCGGAAAATATCCGAGTTACACCTTTAATATCAGTTATAACTCCTAGCCTTTCTATCCTTCAACATTGTAGTTTTTAGATTGATTTATAAATGCTAGACTAGTTAGCAACTATTTAAATTGGCAATGTAGTAATGCTTTTTATGGTGTTTATGTGCATGGTTTCATATGTTAATATACTTTGATTTGGTGTGAAATGATATTAATGATCCTCATTTCCTCTTTTTTTATTTTTCCTGAAAGGTTTTCATCAATGTACCATGGTGGCATTTGGCTTTCTACATGATCATAAGCCCCTTCTTGACTCCACGTACAAAGAGCAAATTTGTGTTTTCCAGTCCATCAAGAACTCCAGAAATACTTTTCAAGTTAGTGTCAAAAATTTTGGGTTGTTTTTTGTGTTTTTGATATCAATTAATAGGTTGGACTTCTCTTAGAGTTCCATGTTTCCTTATGGTTGCGATGATTTGGATTTGCATGGCAGGTATATCTCTCCGGAGCAAGTTCCCACTCAGTATGGTGGCCTTAGTGTAGATTTGTGTGAATGCAACCCGGAGTTCACTGTGGATGATCAAGCCTCGGAGATCATTGTCAAACCTGCTACCAAGAAAACTGTCGAAATTATTGTCAACGAGGTTTGGTTATAAATTACTTACATTAATCAAAATTGCATCCCATTATTCAATTTTAAATGATGGGAACGTGTTGATGCAATACCGTGTTGTGTGTGATGGATTACCTGGTTTATATTAGAAAATCTCCCCCAAACATTCGCCTCATGACAGATTGCCCAATAGGTTTTTATATTTTTGACACTCCTCTTTGCGTATATATTGTAGACAGAAGAATATATATATTAGAAATTAGTATATTAGGGCCAGACGTGCACATTGGTTGGATATTAGGTGACAAAAGTTATTCAAGTTTCGCATTATAAGTTTCGAATTTATGACATTTGGGCTCTTAAACCACGTTGAAGAATCACTTTCTAAATTTGATGCTAATGGGATGTGGCTCAGTTGATGCTGAAGAAATCTAATTAAATCTGCAGAAATGTACTCTTGTTTGGGAGCTTCGTGTTGTGGGCTGGGAAGTGAGCTACAGCGCTGAATACGTACCCAAGGATGAACGTGGTTACACGGTACTAATACAAAAGACTAAAAGAATGGTTCCAACTGATGCACCGGTTGTCTCGAATAGTTTCACTATCACCGAGCTCGGTAAGATATTACTCACGATCGATAACCCAACTACGAAGAAGAAGAAGCTACTCTACCCGTTTCAAGGTCGTGCCTTGCATCAACTAAAACCTGTGTGTCAGCACTGAGGTGGTTTGGTTGGTAAAAATGGACATTTTGTTTTGTGTATGTTCAGTTCTGGCATTAAAAAATTTTAATTGAATTAATGGGCGTGGCGTTGTGAAACTTTCTTAGTAGTTGTGTAATAAATGAATATACCATGTAACTTTTGTGCTGCATTTATGCTTTGAGGCCATTGTAATTCTTAGTACAGCTACTATTATTGTTATCTTAACTAATATAAGACTGCGGTTGAGTAGCCGAGTTTAATGAAACTAGATGATAAGGACAGTTTTTTCTGGGTAAATTTTATATTTTTTTCTTTAAAAAAAAAATATAAAGTTTAAATTTTGTTCATGTTTGATGCAGTGGGGGGGGTGATGTTTAAAGCAATGGTCAACCAATGTAAGCTATGGAGATTTTGCTCGGATGATAAAGTCTCATATACCCTTTTGGATTTACTCGGTTTTGAGTTTGAGCAGTGCTCCAAAATTTAAAAAATTACACAAAAAATCTATTTACTGCTGCAAACCAAGAAGCTTGCAATAGTGCCAAGGGCAAGATGCCCTAGTGGTACCAATTTTCCCATCATTTATTGGGATGGTCTCAGTTCGAAACCTATTTGTAACAAAATCTCTTCCCCTATGCTCAAAAAAAAGAAGCTTTCAATAGTGAGCCTTCGGTCTAAAAAAATGTTTTTGATATATTTATATATATATTTTTTGCTTAAATAAATAAATTAAAAACAAATCCTCCTAAATATTTCGAAATTTTATTTCATCTCACCTATACGAAAAACCTCACGTTCACTGCTTTTACAAAAGATGAGTTAGATAGTGATAAACATGAATTTTATAGACCAACTAGATCAAATGTAACTAATCTAGGCATATCATAACATAATATATCAAAATGACTTAGAATGATTTCGATAATATTAAAGTGAAATATAAATGATACCAACTCGTTTCGGGTTAAGATTAGTCGTTTTTTACTGTTTTCTTGTCCATTGCGTCGAATACAATCACAAACTTGTATTATGTTTACACAATCCAAAAACCACTTTAAACATGCAACTTTGATGTATTGGAAAGCCAAAAAAACACTTTTCCAATTTTTGCTCAATTTTCTACACGAAAATTGCTTCAATGTTTTGTGCATGTTTTTTTATCTTACATTGAATGAGAGTTACTTGGATTGTTAATATGTGAGAATATAAAATATTCCCTCCATTTCCCATTTCCCATTTCAAAATATATGGATATGGTTGAGTGACTCGGATTAACCTATATGAGCGACCCACCTATTGCCATTTAATTAATTCCAACATCTCACATTGGCACATGAGGGTTAGATCCAAGTGTAATAGTTACATCAAATTACTCAATTCATTCCATACAGGCAAATGGACTGTGTGATTTGCTAGCATAAGAGCTCTGATATTATAGACCGGTAAGGATATACATCAGCTCAATCAGTTGATATACAAGGATATATATTCCTGATATATCCCATATTTTTTTAACTACACCAGTTGATGTATCTCTAATCCATCTTATTTAGTTTTAGAGCATAGTCGGCCTTAGCCGTTACCATATATTCATAAGTATGTCATGACACAATTGGCTAGTCAATGAATACGAAGAAGATGCTAGTAAAAGAAATCTATTTTTCCACTAGAATATTGTGATTTCTATTATAGCTGCTTTTCTAGAAATACTCCACACATACTGAATTTTCATGTATATTCGTAGTGTGCTGAAGTAACAACACTAAAGTAAATCTCAAGATACAACAGAAAGTCTTACGAAGTTTTAAGAGTACCAAAAGAGGTTGTTGTAAACCTCAAGGTCTCACATAATGAAAAAGCAGGGGTACATTTCTCATTTCTTATTGATTACTAAGCACATATAGAATGAATCATGTGCTACGATGCATTTCTTTCCATTTGGAAGCGCGTATATCATTTTCAAGAAAACTTCAAGTATAGTACAAATTATAGTTTAGGTGGACATAGATACTTGTGTTTTCTTCTTTTACAGAGTCATCCAGAGATTTTCAAAATCTTAAGAAAAGTTATCCAGAGATTTTCAAAATCTTAAGAAAACTCAAATATGACATTGTTAAAAGTTAAATAGATTAAAAGTTAAATAGATAATGAGAAAAAATAATCTCATCTCCACACATATCTCAATGTAAGAGGCTATTGTTCATATGAGAGCCAATCTTAACTTGCCGACATATCTTTCAAAATATGAGACACCAATTCCAGTTAACTTGTCTTGACATATCTTTCATTACGAGACATTCCACATTTATCTGTGTACATAATAAAAGTCATTATCATTAATAACTAGAGCATTTTTGAAGCGATGAACAGTGATTCCTTAGCCTTTCTTTTTCTTTTTAAAAAATTTGTTATAATAATTTGTTTCTTCCGAGGAGCATCGTATTTGTTTCTTCCGAGGAGCATCGTACTACATTAAATGAGTCGGCGTCTTTCTTTCTCGTCTAACGAGGGAGAAACACTGTATCCATCTTTTCATCTTGCTTTTTTCATTTTATTGGGAACTTTTAGCTGATTTTCATTTTATAGGGAACTTTTAGCTGATTTTAAGCTTGTGAAATTCGTTTCGGGCTGTAAAAGCAAGAACGAGAGGAGATATAGTTCTTGTGTTCACTGATTAGCCATTCAAGCACATAGGAATCCCCATTCAAGATGTAAAATCAGGAACTCCACTGAACTTTCAACCACAGCATACACTAGAGATGATTACCGTTCTAACTACAAGTCAATGAGCTGGAAATGTAAATGTGGTAGCCTCATTTTTAACCCATAATTAATGTATATAGCTTGGAATCCTTCTCTAATTCGCGTATGTTTTCGTCCTGTAAAGTTTTCCGCAAACTTTTGTCCTGAAATATCCATTTGTTACGAGGTCACAATTTTGCCAAAGTGAGATGGATTTGTGAGTCCATAAAAAATCGTCTTGTTTCTGGGGCCATAACACCATCTATGGATTCAGAAGGGGGATATCCCAAATGTATATTGTTACTTCTCCAAATGTATATGGCATGTAAAATCTTTATGGAACTGTATTGATAATTTATGAATGACGTTGGCAATTGGCGTCAATGTAGATTAAGGCAATCATACGTATGGAGCTATGAATGATTGCCTTTTCATTAATTTTTAGCAAAGATTCTGATTTGTAGAATGCAGTAGTATTCACAAGGAATGAAGGTCGCCGAAAAAAAATAAAAAAATCAAAGTTCTCCCCAGATTTCTTGACCTTGTTTTCTTGATAATGAGATTCCTTTCAGTTACAAATGTAGAGTGGAATTTTATGTTAGCCATTCTTGGTTTGTTAGATTGCGTCAAGAATAGGGGAAGGCGGGTGCAGACATTGCGTATTGATAGGATTGATAAAGGTCATCAAGATGGAGAAGGATGATATTCTGGTATTCAACACTGGACACTGGTGGAGTCACCACAAAACAATGGCTGTGTCGGCTTCTTTCTCAACCTGTTCAATCCATCTTATACTTGATTTTGTCTTCAGCTTTAACTTCTTGAATATAGACATGATTAATTATTACCAGGAAGGGGACCAAATCCATCCTCAACTCCATGTCGATTTTGATATTTTTCAATTTTTTGTTCGCATGTTCTTTCGCGTGATCGGCTTTTGTTTTTTAATTTTTTGGTTTTTTTATTGAGTTGATATATAGCTTTGTGTGAATCGGTCCTTATTTGTTGTGTATATCAGGATCTCTGGTTTTCTCTCGAACGATTTTAATGTGAGGTGCATCGAAGTTGGATTTCTGTTTTTAAATTCATGTTTATTTTATTCTAGGCATGATCAAAATTTTCGGAACTCATTTTTCTTATTGTGTACATGAACTGAGATAACTGATTCCAAGAAATGGAGGGCCTTTTGTATGATTCATCGTGGGTTCCTGTTTTTCTTAAAGGAAAAAAAGTGTTGAAAAGGTGATCCACATTCTGTTTTTACGTCTTGGTTCGTAATGGCTAAAGTCTTGTGTCATATAACAAATTAAAATGCAGGCATATGAAAGCTTTTTCCTTATGTCTCTTGTGCCTTTGCAGGTATAGCTTAAGCTACATTTCGGTTACGGGGCCATGATGTCAAAGATTATGGTCCAATGCTCTTACACATAATTTTAGTGTTTGGTGCTCTGACAGAAGAATGCTAATGCTCTCAGATTGCAGCTATTTTAGAGTTGGAGAGCCTATGAATGAATGAATGTTCTGAGTTACAATTTGGGTAAGACAAGCAAATTCTGGTTGTATCGGTAACTTTTGGTAAGAATGGTACTTATGATTTGTGGCTGCTGATTCTATGTTTTTCCCATTTAAATATTTGTTGTATAATGAATGAATACTACCATTCTTTTGTTTTGTTCAATGTGAACAGACATTACTTATTTCTAATTAAAGTTTTTATTTCCTTGACCTTGAATTCTAGGGATTATATCCTCCTATCAGAATGTTAGATCCCATTTGAAAGGCTGTGTTCCCATTAATATTAAATTTTAAGATTTTATAGCATATATAGATAACATAAATTATACAATTAATCTAATTGATTTATAAACTAAGTTAAAACCTTATTTACTTCTTTACTTTTTTTTTTAAAAAAATTAATATAATATTATTTTATATTAAAATTATTAAACAATTAGTTTATTCTTTTTACTTTTTAAAATTTTAAAATTATATGTTTTACCTCACTTCAAACCGTTTGAAAACTAAGTTTCGCAAAATTTGTCCATAATTTTTGTTATCTTCATTCACCGCAAGGACATGTTCGATAATTTTTGTTCAAAGTATTTATGAAGCCTATGTATGTATGTTCTTACTAGATTAATAGAAGCTATATGGTATGAATATGGTAGACTTGTGATCATGTTTGGTTTCCTTTTCAATCCACATTGAGCAAGTTAGTTGCTGCTGCTCTGCTGCTGCTAACTTTATTTGAGCAATATTTTTCCCTTAGCATGCTCAATGCAAAATATTCATATCTCAATGTTACTTTTACCATGTAAGCTTTGTCTCAATGTTGTATCAAGCCC
>CAJQUN010002879.1:0-21232 GCA_907163345.1 Haberlea rhodopensis | reverse complement strand
CCTTTGGGTGTCGGCTTCAAAGAAAAAGGCAGGATGAATTCAAAGAAGGAGTATAACACAAATCAGTTCAACTATTTTTTTGAGTCTCTTCAACTTTTTTCTAAGCCTTGGCCACTTGGGTCTTATTTTGAATTTTTCTTTTCAAGGCTTTTCTCTCATCTTTTCTTTTCTTTACTCATTCTTTTGTTCCTTTTGAACTCATTTGATATAACAATTCTGTGCAATGAATGAGATTCATTATACTCCTAGGGGGTAGGTAAAAAATTTTCTTTTAGGCTCAAACCAAGGTGGGTATAATGAGTTGCCAAGAATGTCGAATGGGGGTCTAATCATATGCAATGCATATACCATTCTTTTTCAATACGGCTCAAAGGGGACACTAAGGATAAATATATAACAGGTAGGCTTGAAAGGCTCAAACGGTCCAAAGATCGCCTAAATCATCTCCAAGTCTAGTTCCTAATTATAAATTTCGCCTCAAAGTGCTTTCACTCAATCATGACTCAATAAGTGCTCAATTATTCCTCAGTTTTGACATATAGTTAACAAAGGATATATACAAACAAGTTAAACATTTCCATGACTCCTATCTAGATGAGGATTAATTTCATCATGTATTACCGTTGCAAATCTAATTCATCAATTCTCAAGAATAACTCAATCAATAAAAAAAAAATTTGTTATAGTGCTCAAGGACGAATCAAGTGACAATTAAGCACACACCATGTGGATTAAAACAAATTAAACACGCAAGCCACTCCCCCAAACTTAACTGAAACATTGTCCTCAATGTTTAAAAGAATCAAAATTGAAAAAGTAAACTCCCCTGATCAAGACGCTTGCATGAGGTTGAGGAAGTTTGGCTTTTGAAAGCTCCACTGCTGTAGGGGTTCATCGCTCCACTTGAGTACTCGCAAAAGAATGATGCTAGAAAAAAAATCGTCAAGAGAGAAAAACAAACTAAATGCAAAAGGATACGCTTGGGTTGCCTCCCAAGAAGCGCTGATTCTAGTAGTCGGCTTGACCATCAGAAGCAACCATCAAAGAGCGGTTGCCGCCCATAGTAAGTATCGTATGATACTACTAATGGGTCTTCATATAGTATGCCCTCAAGCTTGGCAGAGTGTGTAACGGTGTAAGCTCGTTGCTCCAACAACTTTCTTCATGACATAGTGAGCATGGAGAATGATTCTTGAATTGGCTTCATCTCATGGATGGCGTAGTGCGGTGAAGTTGGTGGCATCGATGAGGAATACGTATCCACATATGGCCCATAACATGCCTTCATCGATGGGTGGATATCAAATTTCTCAAAAATCTCATCATCCAACTTCACTCTTGGCTCGTCGTCCCATAGGATCTCCTCAGATGCCTTTTCCACTGTAGGCTCAATCACTTCCATAGGCTCAACTTCCCTTGATTCTTCCCCATGAGTCGGATCACTCCCCCAAACTTGATTGGTTGAGTGATCATCATCATGTAACCAGGCCTGATTTGTAGATCTCGTCTCCTCCTCTTGGCAGCTCATTGAGATGGTTTCCACTAGAATTGCAAATTGCTGCTCTAGATACGTATATAATTGGTCTGGTTCTCTAAACGTTGCTCAGTTGATGCCATGAGTCTAAATAACATATTCTCTGATTGAGCCGTTCCTTCTACAAACTATCTTTCTTCGCGCCGTGATACTCAAAGGTTGGTGCGTATCATAGGGTAGTGAGGCTCTGGTGGGTATTGGTGACTCCCAACTTGCAAGGAAGGATCACAATGCCAGTGGTAATCGAAGTCCGCCATATCATTGAACAGGTGTAATACACTGCCCTCATCTCTATCAACCAGGGGACTCCCATTCATCAGTGCTCCTTTGAATACCCATCCTCGTGTCTGTGCATCCAAACCTTTGAAGAAATGTTGCAGAAGAGTATAGTCGAAAAGTTGTGATATCTGAATGTGTCTGCCAGTTCATTGAATCTCTCCCACACCGAATAAAACGGCTCTGAAAATTGTTGGGCAAATCTTGTGAAGACTTGTTGATGAAGCATCACAAGTACCTCGCAAGAAAACAAATACATACTAAATAAATAATAAAATAAAGTTTTTTTTTTCTCGAAATAACAAAAAGAAAAAGAAAACAAAAACGCAAATAATAAAATTGGCTAAATTACAATTAACTAATCTCGTTATGAATATACAGATTAGTCCCCGGCAACGGCGCCAAAAACTTGACCGCTTTATTTTTAAACAAAGATATTTCAAAGAATGGTTTGAAGCGATTCTACCGCAAGTGCACGGTTTGTCAAGTTTTAGTATAGTGAAAATTAAGTACAGGTTGTCGATCCACAGGGACTAACGTATAAGTACCAAATAAGATTAATAAAATTATATTTAGCCTATGATAAAAGGAGTTTGATTTACTAGATCTAAATTAAACTAAAGAATAAAGAATTAAACTAGAAACAATGAATAGCATGGTTCCAGAAATGCGAAGGTAAGTCACTCGAGAAAATTACCAAGCTCGTCGTTCAATTATATTATCTCTACTGATTCAACGGAATTCTCAAATTATCACTCAATTGATTTAAAGGTGAAAGGTTTTCACTATTATTCGATACACTCTCTCGAGCTGTAACGAAACTAACAATAAATTAGAACAAGTCACTCTCGTGCACCTATTACTAATTCAAAGTTGCTTAAATTATCAAAACCTATTAACTCTAAATCTTTCGATTTCAAGTTCTCACGTATGCGACATCATCTCTCGATCTCAATCGTGACATACATCATAAATTAATGGAGCGTGTTACAACGTTATCTCTCGATCTCGGTTGTAACTCTCAAATTCAATCAAAGCTAGCTAGACTTTGATCTACACATGCAATCAATCTATGAACAATAAATATCAATGCGCTCAAATACCAATGAATCAATATATCAAACACAACGAACTAAAACTTCAATAATATAAACCAAATTCAATTCAAATCAAATACAGATGAGTTTTCTTGTCTCTCGACCTCGAAAACAACAAATGAAAATGAAAATCAAAAAACTAAAGTTCAGAAATACGATAAACGATGGATGAATCCGTGCGTTGCACCGTGATTTCTTCTCTTGTTCCTTCCTTGCACTCCGGACGAGATTGGCTCGACTTTGGACGAAGAACGGAGATTGGATCTCTTGGCGGCGTTGGGCGGCGGCTCCTTGACCTAGAAATCGTCTGATATTGGATATAAAATCCTCCTCAAAAATCGTCCCCCATTGTGTAGAAGAGAATCACCCTACAAAGCCCTCCAAAATCTGGATAAAAAGGAAAATAAAATCTTCAGATTTCGCGTCTCGATCGGTCGAGAATTTCACCGATCGATCGGTGCACTGTTCACATCAGCCTTTTTCACTCACTGCCTCGCTCGATCGATCGGGATTTTCCACCGATCGATCGAGAATTTGAAAATTTTAGCTCCGAGGTTACTGCCTTGCTCGATCGATCGATATTTCCACCGATCGATCGAGACTTCAAAAATTCTGATTCTCGCTTCTGGCTGGCTCGATCGATCGAGAATAAATCTCGATCGATCGAGATCTGCAAAAATCATTCTTCATTTTCTCATCTTTTATGCCTCGATTTCGCCCGTTATCTTCATATAAGCTCATTTCTTCCACTTCCGATCTAATTTCCTGAAACAAACGAATAAATACCAAAAAGCATAATATCATCCAGGAAAAAGTACGGAAAATGAGAAGAAATTACAGTTAAAATCACTCAAAATCTAAGCCTATCACGGTGCTTTAGGAAAGTTGAAAATGTATATTTTGTAGCTTTTGATATTGAAGCCTCTTATAACATGGTATATTGTTCATGTGCTTGTAGCATCATCACAGGGGACAGGGCACGGAGGCAATTAACCATTGACGACTGATTTATCTGGTTTGTGTCGCTTTACAGGTACGTGTTGACGTACGGAGTATAGATATGATGTGATGATGATGTTATGGTTTTGATATCATATGATTTATGTTATCTTGTGTCATATGATTGGTAGTTTCATATGCATGTACATACATGGATTTCATATGATTGGGATGGAGGCCTTGATAGATATGTGTATATGCTTTGGTGAGATCATTGCCTTGATAGATATGCCTGGTGTTGTATATGCTTGGGCTGGGATCGTTGCCACGATAGATATACTACATATGCTTTGGCTTGAGTTGGGATGGATGCCTTGGTAGATATGTGTATATGCTTTGGTAAGATCACTGCCTTGATAGATATGCCTGGTGTGGTATATGCTTTGGCTGGGATCGTTGCCACGATAGATATACTACATATGCTTTGGCTTGAGAGATATACGCCTGGTTTGGGTATATGCTTTGGCTATTATCACAGATGAGTATGGTACTATGATATGTGCTGCTACTATGCAGATGTGATGTGGTTCCACTGACATATTGAGCTGAATAGGCATATCATATGGGGCTCGTGATAATAGGGTGATTGTTGAGACATGTCATGACATAGTGCATTTGGGGATGCATGATATAGAACATTCACGTTAGATGATTTATTGTGCTTTATCATTATTGTTATTCTTTTGATATTGCACTGAGATAGTTGTTCTTTATACTCATTGTGTGATGTTTCTGTAGGGACTCATAGATGGGGAAGACGGGATGTTGAGATTCTGGAGCTAGAACCACTGAGGGAGCTTGATGAGTTAGTTGTTGTGAACCATTGATTACATAGATGATTTGTATGTGAGTTGGATTATAGTTGTTATAACACTTAATGGTAACCACTTAAGTAGTCAGAAACTCTTAATTAGTGCATGTTTTTACTTAATTCAGACTCACGTATGTATGCTTAATTGATACATAATGGATTAAGTAACGAGGACCCCACATTAGTGGTATCAGAGCAGTGGTTCGAGAACGGGATGAACAAGGGTGTAGAAGAAGTGAGTTAGGGAGTTACCTAATCACTTAAAGGCATGTGATACTTCTGATATAGTGTCTGGGACCATGCTTTGTTTTTGTATATGTTATTGTTAACCCTTGTTTTGCAGGATGATAGTCTGATTTCGTATGAATCCTTATCCGTGTCATAAGTGATGTGTGGGGGTGTACCGTGATTGGTATACCGGGTTTCTGTACTATCATTTGGTTGGGGAAACATGATATGTTTCGCAGGAGTTATTCCATTGGTTCCGTGGTAATGGTATGTAGGTCGATACTGAATCAGAGGAGTAAGTTGTACAGTGGTTAGAGCGTGAAAAGCAAAGCTTGGTATCAGCTCCATGTGCAAAGTCAGCCTGCATGAGATTGTGTATCAGACCTACTGATGGACTGACCGCTGACACATGATGTATGAATGGAAGTGAAGATACAGGTTATTGATCCTTGTATCTAGTTCAGGGGCAATACTTGCTATTGTAATCTGTGGTTGCATTGTCAGTTCGACATGTATTGCCGGAATGGGAATGTAATACTTTGCTCTTGATCTGTGGATGGTATGGCTTACAGCAGTGTGTTTACATTGGGAGATGATGCAGACATAAGTTACTTGTGGTACTCAGATAGTCCATGTAGCGACATGTAGCGAATGTGGGATTCGTGTACAATAATAGTATTCTTTATTATTGTAATCCACAGCGGTAATTGGTGATTTGTGAGATCACCGTGTGTGATAATGATCTTGTCAGGGTATCATCTGTGTATGGTTCTCTGGTGTGTATGTGTGTGTTGAGCTCTATGTGTGTTGTCATGGAGGTGACCAGGAACATGAAATTGGGAGAGTTCAATGATAGTGACGCTGAGACGTATTGATGGAGTGGTACAACCGCGATAACTATGAATTATATTGTTCGACTGTTATCAGCCTATGTCGTTTAAGTCACTCGTGTTTTGGTGACTGGGTACCGGACTATTCCTTTCTGTGTGTATTAGCTTCTTGTGTTCGTTCTTATTGTATCATATGGATTTGAGCATGGAAGTCTTTCAGAGAGTGAAAGAGCATACCGGCAGAGAGTGCAGTGATGCAATGATCACCGGCAAAGATGTCTGTGATGCTGCACATGTGATCTTTGTGATGGCTGTACTGGGACATACATGGTGCTGTGTGGCCATGTAGTATATCGGGTTAGTGTATAGTACAGATGGGAATGGATATCATTGTTTTGATGTGAATTCCGTCCGAGCTATATCAAGTTGTCCGTATGAGACTCTATGTATGTGGTATGTGTGGCAGCCATGGGGTGTCTTTGATTGACACAAGATACCTCAAGTGCATACAGTTGTGTATGGGATGTTGCTTATGAACATTTAGTTTTGTGTTTGTGAACTGCATTGATGAGGTTAAATTGATTGGTCTGCTTTGAACAGAGTGTGGGTATCTGTGGGTTGCTGAGAGCATTGAATGCTTGTATGGCTTCTGGATAGAGAAAAGGACGTCAGAATAGACATCCGTAAACTGATTCTTTAGTGGAACTGTGTTGACATCTTGTCATATTTTGGATTATTGCATGACAGTAGTGACCTGTACACATGAGACAACAGAGAGTGGTTGGTAATGTGAGACCAACAGAGATTGGTTGGCAATGTGAGTATCCAGTAAGCATTGAGTGTGAACTATTGTATGATAGCATAGCTTGGTGGCTATGATGTATGGTTCACAAGTCTGATGTTGAATGTAAAAAAATTATCCAGATTTATAAGGAAGTTTGAGTTTCCGTCGATTGCTTGTACGCTACGACTGTAGTACTGAGGCAATCAGAGTTTCTGTTGTGTTGTGATTGTACTATGCATTTGCCATGAAATTCACATATTCTTGAGTCAGGCTGGGAGATGTATGACTGAGGGGATTATGATTGTGATATGCCGACCTAGTCATGCGATTGGTTTGCATAGTTGATTGATTTACATTTTGTGCTCGATAGATGTTGGGTTGATATCTATTGATGGACAGTCTGCGCATATGTTTCATGAGGAAACAGTATGGTTGGTATACTTGGTATGCTAAACCATGTGGTGGTTGATGAATCACAGATGGGTATGAGAAGGTTGAAGAAGCTCACATATATGAGATAGTGTGATGAGACTTGAGTTATCCATGAAATGAATTATCTCTTGAGCTTGTTCGTGCACATATGTGTATGGCATTGAAGTTTGTGTCATGATATAGTGGTACGACCAATATGACATTGATTTGACATATACCAGATGGTGGATGGTATTTGTGCTATATGGTTGTACTTGACTTGAGTATTGTGAAGATATATATGATCTGGAAATTCTTTTGGGTCCAATTGCAGAGTCATAGTGCCATAATGACCATGAGTGGGATGGTACTTTGATTGTCATTCATGTCAATAAGAATGTGTGGATTGTGTGATTGCAGTTGAGTTGGAATTTGTTACCTCCCATGTATTGTTGGATTGGCTATTCCTTTATGAACCAGATGTGATAACGATTTGCTGGGAGCAGTCGTGTGTATCAGGAATGCATGCCAATAAAGAAAGATTCAATGAATATGGTGAGGTAGACAACTGTTGGTTTCGCTTATGTACTATATGCGATCATGTGATATATCTGAGTGATATATTCGATCATGTGATATAGTCGATGATATTTTTGATTTTATGATCTATCCGGGTGATATGATAATCCGTATGGATAAGTTCTTGAAGCAGAACGGAATGAGTTATCAGGTACCTGTGATGTGTGGGACTTGTTGGCGTAATACATGTAGCAAGTGAATTGCACATGCGTGGAAAGCGTGTCGGGTGGAAAACATGTTGGTTTCCAATACTACATGCTATTTTATGTTGATCATTACAGGGAACAGTGAATAGGAAGTAATGAATCGTTGTAAAAAAAAAAAACTTGTCATACTCAAGATGGTAGTCTGGGGGGGGGGGGGAACAGTTGCTACAACGACTGACATTTCTGGTACAGGGGTCAGAAGAGGGAATATTGAACCACACAAATGGTGTGGAGATAATCATCTAATCATAGAGAGACATATGTATTGTACATGGTTTAATGTACAGTATGCATTGATGTGGATTTCTTCTTGTGACTTGTATCGTGTTCAGTGTTTAATCTAGACTGAGAAGTCTGGCGTGGAAGATTAGTATACATACGATAGATGGATATTTGTATCTATCACATTGTGTAATGACATACGATCATATCACTTGGTGTGAATGTGCGAGCAGAGATGGCTCTGTGCACATTTGGATGTGTAGAATCTGCATGTGACAAAGATCGAGGTACTTGGTTTAGAGTATCTTGTTGATCTCGATATTCTGCGTAGGTTTACATAGGAGTACAGACGAATGGAAACATTCTAAACCCGTTTTACAATACACAATGCGGGTATGTGTGTTGCTGTTTATAGAGTGTGGCATAAGGTGTATGGAAAAGGTGTAATACCAGGATTTGAACCATTGACTGTATTATTATATGGTGACTAGTTGTCCAAGGAGGGACGGATGTATTAGACATTAGACGAACAGATGCTCCATTGGGGATCATTTGGATGCATCCAGCAGGAGGAATGTGAGTGGCAGTGACTTGGGTATGGGTATTCACCGTACAATGAGTTGTATGAGCTCAAGTCAATTTGATGGCTACTGTTGTGTATAACAGGATCTGTATATGTGCCAATATTCAGACATGATTTCTGGAGTATTCATTGATACTAGTGAAATGTTTGTCTGTTGATGGTTTTACAACAAGACATACATACTATCTATGCCTGACTGGTGTAGAGTGTTGTGAGCATATGGCTACGTGGACAAAAAGCAAATAGTAACAAGCTGGTATACGTGGTATGCGAGAACATGAGTATGCAGTAGAATCCAAAGTGCAATGTCTGGTATGTTTGCATTTGATTTCTTATACTGCTAATTTGGTAAGTATCTGCTAGTTGAGCATGTTGAGTATGTAGCAGATTTACTTTTGATTATTTGTTCCAGCAGGCAAATAATGTTGCATTTATAAGGCATGTTTGTGCAAAGCTTATTTGCCACTATGTTATTAGTCCTTGTAGTATTGCTAATAGGTTGAAGCTTATGGCTTTCTGTATGTGATTCATATGATATATGAGATTCATATGTTGTATATGCAATTTCGAGGACGAAATTCAATGAGTGGGGGAGAATTGTAATGCCTCGATTTGTTATGGCGTAATTTTGAATAATGACGGTACGATGTGGACTCGGGTTCGGGTTGAACCAAGGGTAATACTCACATACATGAAATGAATAGTAGATATATGGCAATGAAAGAAATATGATGCACAATATGTAGTGCATAGAAATGACTTGAATGAAATCAAATGTAGTGGCATATCAAGCAACATGGACTAGTATGCATTTGAATTGAATTTCATATGCCTTTGCCTTTCATTTAAAGTTGCATTAACATGTGAATTTGAGTTGGAGTTACATGTTTATGGTAATTGGCATGGTATTATAACAAGTGGCTATATTAAGGGGATTAATGCACTTAAACTCACAATACACCATTTTACACCTACAAATCTACCAAGCTCCTCTCCATCTCTTTCAAGTTCTTTGTGGTTTGAGCTTGGGATTCACTTGTAAATTGAGCTAGGAAGTTGTGTGAAGTGTCTTCTTCATATCTTGGTCAGAAATTCATGGTTTTACACTTGAATTATGTCATTGATGTTGATGTATGTGAAGTGAAATATAAAAGGTTCATGTGAAGAATCATAACATGATTATATGCTAGTAATTGGATTGTAAGATGGGGGAAACATGTTGTTATGGTCTTTGGGAATACATGAAACTTATTTCCATGTTAAATTTCGAGTTGTAGGAGAATAGCTAGGAAGATAAGCTCAAAATCGCCATGTTCTGAACTTTCTGGACATCGGCGATCGATCGCAAGCTTTGTGGCGATCGATCGCCAAGACAGGGCAAAATATAAGGCGGTTTATCATTGTAGCGATCGATCGTGAGTGTGAAATGTGGCGATCGATCGCGAGCAACATAACACTTTGGCGATCGATCGCCAAGTTGTTGCGATCGATCGCGAGGAGACAGAATGTTTTGGCGATCGATCGGTACTGGTAGCGATCGATCGGTGCTTTAGGAAAGTTGAAAAATGTTATATTTTGTAGCTTTTGATAACATGGTATATTGTTCATGTGCTTGTAGCATCATCACAGGGGACAGGGCACGGAGGCAATTAACCATTGACGACTGATTTATCTTGTTTGTGTCGCTTTACAGGTACGTGTTGACGTACGGAGTATAGATATGATGTGATGATCATGTTATGGTTTGATATCATATGATTTATGTTATCTTGTGTCATATGATTGGTAGTTTCATATGCATGTACATTGATAGGGTTGAATATTACGCGTTTTTATGCTATGATATGTATATGTTTCGTGTTGATTCTTGGATAATTTTATGGTTTATGGTATATATTTTTCTATTTCAGGAATCAATGTTGAAATTCATAATAGGGGAAGAAATCAAGCTAAAATGATGAAAAAATGAATAAAGTTGAAGAAAAGAGAGAAAGAAGAAACCAGAATCCAAGACACATGTTGCTCCTTTTCCTCAAATTACTATATGTTCGAGCCATGTTTGGAAATGTGGTCCATATAAAAGTTGTATAACTTTCTCTTATCTTCGCGTGGACAGCTGATTCATCAAATTCGGAGTTTGTATGAGAAAGTTACGGCCAAAATACAAAACTCGCTAGAAGCTGAAAAAGGCGAAGAAACTTACTGTGATTTCTGATCGATCGAGCAAGCTTTTCCGATCGATCGAGAAAGGCTGAAAATTGAGCGAAAATCTTACTGGAAGGCTCGATCGATCGGCTCTTCTGTTCGGATCGATCGGGACGAGCAGTTTTCATTAAAATACCTTCCTTGTAGAGTTTGGATGCAATAGGGAAGTCCATAATTCTTTCCCCTATATATTATACACAAAATCACAACCCATATCAGAGATTTTAACCTAGGGTATAGCCTCCACACACCCATTCACCATCCAAACCTCTTCTACACCTTCACCAAAAACCAATCACACGCCTCCACCTTCTTCTCCCCTCACCAATCCTCACGCAGGCCATCTCTTCACCAATCACAACTCATGTCCAGCCCTTCACATCCCTTCATCACCATTCATCAACCTTTTACCCTATGATTTTGGAACATCTCCGATAAGGCGATTAAAGAGACGATCGAGAAGGAAGCAAGAGAAAGAGCGAAGATCTACAACCGGAGTCGACGCTGGGAGTTTTTCTTTGTCTTTAATTCTTAGTTTTGTTGTTGTGTTGTGATTTATTATGAGGAACTAATTTTATTTATCGAGGAGGCGAATCCTTTGTTATGAACCTTCGATTTGATGATTTAATGATTGAATTCTTATAGTTCTTTGCGTATGTTTTATGTTCTTCATGCTTTTAGAGGATTGATCACCTTTGAATGATGTTAGTATCGTAATTGAGATCGAGAGATGATTTTATGATACTGAATTAATAACTCATACCATGGATTTCAGACCGAGATCGAGAGATGACGTCAAATACATGTGTGATAGCCATAGATATCTAGTAATTGAAAGCTAGGAGTTTTCATGGATCTTATGCAACATTGAATTGTTAAATAAGCGAACGAGAGTTACTTATTGCAATTCGGTGTTAGGTTAATATAGCTCGAGAGAGTGTATTAGATAAATTGGGAGAACTCGTCACCTTAGAAATATTTGAATATTCAATCGAGAATTGTAGGGAATTGCATTGGTGAGCCAAAGTCTCGATAATCTTCTCTAGTGGATTTTTCTCGTTTACTTTTATTGACTTGGTTGGATTAGTAGTTTATTGTAATTAATTAGTTGCTAATTATAAATTAATTTCGTAGGTTAAATATAGTTAAAAGACATCTTATTTGGTACTTACTTGTTAGTCCCTGTGGGTTCGACAATCCGTATCTTCCTATCTATACTAAAACTTGACACCGTGCACTTGCGGTCTAAAATCGCTAGATTGGAAATAATTGTTTAAAATAAAAGCGATCAAGTTTTTGGCGCCGTTGCCGGGGACTAACTTTAGTACTATCATACTAGGTTCTTTGACTGTAATTTAACCATTTTTGTTTATATATTTCGAAAACAAAAAGAAAAAGGATCTGTATATTTTATTTTGTTTTGTTGTTGTCTTGTGAGGTACTTGGAGATGCTACATCAACAAGCCTTCACAAGCTTTGCCCAACAACGTTCCGAGCCGTTCTACGCTGTTTGGGAGAGATTCAATGAATTGGACAACACATTCCGGTATCACAACTTTTCGAACTATACTCTCCTACAATATTTCTTCAAAGGGTTGGATGCACAGACACGAGAATGGGTATTGAGCGGAGCACTGGTGACTGTGAGTCCCCTGGTTGATAGAGATGAGAACAGTGTATTGCACCTGTTCAATGATATGGCGGACTTCGATCATCACTGGCATTGTGATCCTTCACTACAAGGTTGGAGTAACCAATACCCACCGGAGCCTCACTACCATATTGATACGCCACAACCATTTGAACATCGCGAAGAGAGGAGAGATAGTTCTGCAGATGTCACAACTCAGTTAGAGGATACCTTAGTGAGATTCATGGCATCAACTGAGAATAGTTTGGAGTGCCAAACCAACTCTATGCGTCACCTGGAGCAGCAAATGACGGTCCTCATGGAAACAATTTCAACTAGTTGCCAAGAGGAAGAGATGAGAGGGCTACAAATCAAGAGGCGACAAATCGAGTTTGTTATATGATGACGATCACTCAACCAACCAAGTTTGGGGGAGTGATCCTACTAGTGTGGAAGAGTCGAGGGAACTTGAGCCTCTACAAGAGATTGAGCTTACTTCAGAGATGTTATCCGAGGAGTTCCCATGTGAAGATGAGTCGAATGTGATGTTGGAGAAGGAAGAGACGTTCGAAGATTCTGATTTGAGCCCATCGATGGAGACATGTTCTATGCCATATGTGGATCCTTATTTTCCATCGATGCCAACTTCACCGCACTACATCCTCCAAAATGCAAAGCCAAATCAAGAATCATTCTCCCATGCCTGCAATTTAAAGACGAATGTTGTTGGAGCGACGAGCTTACACTGCTACAATCTTGCCAATCTTGAGGGCATACTGAATGAAGAACCATTAGTGGTATCATACGATACTTACTATGGGCGGCAGCCGCTCTTTGATGGTTGCTTCTGATGGTCAAGCCGAAGACTAAAAATCAGCGCTTCTTGGGAGGCAACCCAAGCGTATTTTATTTAGTTTGTTATTTGATTTTCAGTTTTTTTTTTTTAGTTTTGTTTATCTCTCAAGTCGACTATTTTACTATTTGCATTCTTCTCTTGCTAGGTACTTAGTTGGTGCGATGAATCCCTACAACAGTGGAGCTTTCAAAAGCGATTCTTCCTCAATCCTCATGCAAGCGTCTTGATCAGGGGAGTTCACTTTTTCCTTTTGATTCTTTTTTTTAAACATTGAGGGCAATGTTTGATTTAAGTTTGGGGGGGAGTAGTAGCTTGCATGTTTTACTTGTTTTAACCACATGTGTGTGTGCTTAAATGACACTTGAATCGTCCGATTATTATGAGCTAAAATTTTTTTTTATGAGTTCAAACTTGAGAAAAGAATGAATTATAGTAGTGACTATTCAATGATGATTTTTGATCTCACTATGCATATGAACTTGATTTGTGATGATTATTGGACTTGTACATGAATATCCTTATTTGAGTTAGCATGTCAAGAATGAGGAATATATTGAGCACAATGAGTCATGATCTTGTGGATTGCATGTTGAATAGTGATAATTATTGTGAACTTGATGATTTGTCTTGAGCATCTTAGAGTTATCCTAGAACTTATTTGATGATAACACTTTGAGGCAAAAATTTTATAGTTACAAACTTGACTTGGAAATGATCTAGGCGATCTTTGAAACGTTTGAGCCTTTCAAACTTACCTAGTCTATATCAATCCCTAGTGTCCTGTTTGAGCTTTATTAAAAAAAGAATGGTATATGCATTGCATATAATTAGACCTCATTCGACATTCTTGGCAAACTCATTATTCTTACCCTTATTTGAGCCTAAATGAAAAAAAGTTATCCTTACCCTAAGGGAGTATAATGAATATCATTCGATGCACTTGAATTGTTATATCTTGATGAGCTTATTGAAAAAATGATGAATGAGAAAAAAAGAAAAAGATAGATAAAAAGCCTTGAGAAAAGATTGACTAAATAAGACCCAAAGTGGCCAAGGCTATAAAAGAAAAAGAAGAAAAGCTCGATGTGTGCGAAAAAATTGAACTGTAAATGATTATACTCTCTTCTTTGCGCTTATCCTATCTTTTCTTTGAAGCCAACACCAAAGGCCTTACATTACAAGCTTAAAAAGTCCTTTTGATCCAAGTCTAGAGAGTAACTATCATTAGTGGAGAAGTTGTTTGAAAATAGGCTTATAGGGTGCTTGATAATAATCTCGACTTTGAGTTGATTAACATGATTTGATCTTGAATATGTGCATGAAACTTGAGACTGACTATATCACACACACACGTTCCGATTTTGAGATATGTTGCTTGAATTAGGAGAAAACATGTCTTGTCAACTTTTGTATATGTGCATGAGATTTCTGAGAATAAAATAAGTCATGAAATAATTGTTTCAAGTATCAAGAATGAACTCTACCTTGTGATTTTAATTCTTAATCGAGGACGATTCAGTGATAGTTTGGGGGAGTTGATAGCGTTGAAAACGCGTTTTTATGCTATGATATGTATATGTTTTCGTGTGTTGATTCTTGGATAATTTTATGGTTTATGGTATATATTTCTCTATTTCAGGAATCAATGTTGAAATTCATAAAAGGGGAAGAAATCAAGCTAAAATGATGAAAAAATGAATAAAGTTGAAGAAAAGAGGAAGAAACCAGAATCCAAGACACATGTTGCTCCTTTCTCCTCAAATTACTATATGTTCGAGCCATGGTTTGGAAATGTGGTCCATATAATGTTGTATAACTTCTCTTATCTTCTCGTGGACAGCTGATTCATCAAATTCGGAGTTAGTATGAGAAAGTTACGGCCAAAATACGAAACTCGCCAGAAGTGAAAAAGGCGAAGAAGAAGAAGAAACTTACTGTGATTCCGATCGATCGAGCAAGCTTTTCCGATCGATCGAGAAAGGCTGAAAATTGAGCGAAAATCTTACTAGAAGGCTCGACGATTAGCTCTTCTGTTTGGATCGATCGTGACGAGCAGTTTTCATTAAAATACCTTCCTTGTAGAGTTTGGATGCAATAGGGAAGTCCATAATTCTTTCCCCTATATATTATACACAAAATCACAACCCATATCAGAGATTTTAACCTAGGGTATAGCCTCCACACAACCATTCACCATCCAAACCTCTTCTACAACCTTCACCCAAAACCAATCACACGCCTCCACCTTCTTCTCCCCTCACCAATCCTCACGCAGGCCATCTCTTCACCAATCACAACTCACGTCCAGCCCTTCACATCCCTTCATCACCATTCATCAACCTTTTACCCTATGATTTTGGAACATCTCCGATAAGGCGATTAAAGAGACGATCGAGAAGGAAGCAAGAGAAGGAGCGAAGATCTACAACCGGAGTCGATGCTGGTAGTTTTTCTTTCTCTTTAATTCTTAGTTTTGTTGTGTTTTGATTTATTATGAGGAACTAATTTTATTTATCGAGGCTAGGCGAATCCTTTGTTATGAACCTTCGATTTGATGATTTAATGATTGAATTCTTATAGTTCTTTGCGTATGTTTTATGTTCTTCATGCTTTTAGAGGATTGATCACCTTTGAATGATGTTAGTATCGTAATTGAGATCGAGAGATGATTTTATGATACTGAATTAATAACTCATACTATGGATTTCAGACCGAGATCGAGAGATGACGTCAAATACATGCGTGATAGCCATAGATATCTAGTAATTGAAAGCTAGGAGTTTTCATGGATCTTATGCAACATTGAATTGTTAAATAAGCGAACGAGAGTTACTTATTGCAATTCGGTGTTAGGTTTAATATAGCTCGAGAGAGTGTATTAGATAAATGGGAGAACTCGTCACCTTAGAAATATTTGAATATTCAATCGAGAATTGTAGGGAATTGCATTGGTGAGCCAAAGTCTCGATAATCTTCTCTAGTGGATTTTTCTCGTTTACTTTTATTGACTTGGTTGGATTAGTAGTTTATTTTAATTAATTAGTTGCTAATTATAAATTAATTTTGTAGGTTAAATATAGTTAAAAGACATCTTATTTTGGTACTTACTTGTTAGTCCCTGTGGGTTCGACAATCCGTATCTTCCTATCTATACTATAACTTGACACCGTGCACTTGCGGTCTAAAATCGCTAGACTGGAAATAATTGTTTAAAATAAAAGCGATCATACATACATGGATTTCATATGATTGGGATGGAGGCCTTGATAGATATGTGTATATGCTTTGGTGAGATCATTGCCTTGATAGATATGCCTGGGTGTGGTATATGCTTTGGCTGTGATCGTTGCCACGATAGATATACTACATATGCTTTGGCTTGAGTTGGGATGGATGCCTTGATAGATATGTGTATATGCTTTGGTAAGATCATTGCCTTGATAGATATGCCTGGTGTGGTATATGCTTTGGCTGGGATCGTTGCCACGATCGATATACTACATATGCTTTGGCTTGAGAGATATACGCCTGGTTTGGGTATATGCTCTGGCTATTATCACAGATGAGTATGGTACTATGATATGTGCTGCTACTATGCAGATGTGATGTGGTTCCACTGACATATTGAGCTGAATAGTCATATCATATGGGGCTCGTGATAATAGGGTGATTGTTGAGACATGTCATGACATAGTGCATTTGTGGATGCATGATATAGAACATTCACGTCAGATGATTTATTGTGCTTTATCATTATTGTTATTCTTTTGATATTGCACTGAGATAGTTGTTCTTTATACTCATTGTGTGAATGTTTCTGTAGGGACTCATAGATGTGGGAAGACGGGATGTGAGTCATTTTCCGCTGCGAGCTGAACCACTGCTTAGGAGTTATCTTGGATTAGGTTGTTAATTGTACATGTGATACATGTGATGTATAGTTGGTTAGGTTGTTATAACCTGGTAACCACTTAACTAGTCAGAAACTCTTAATTAGTGCATCTTTTTACTTAATTCAGACTCACGTATGTATGCTTAATTGATACATAATGGATTAAGTAACGAGGACCACACAGTATTTGTGGTAAAATTATAAAATATCAAGGAGGGATATTTTTATACATCCTACGAAATACTGGGATACAATTAAACACCACTTGACCACCCTACATGCAACCACCCCCCTATCAGCATGCAAACCCACGCCGCTCCCCTGAAATTCTGCAGCATTGGTTGGCCAAGGACATACTTCCACCTCATTATACCATTTTTTTCTCTCACCTCAAGAACTCCATTTTTTTCTCTCTTTTCGTCTGAAATCTGAGCTGCTAGTAGGAAGGAAGGGCTCGGAAGTTTCTTGTCTTTTCTTGACAAAAATCGAAGAGCAAAAGTGAACCATCCCAGGTACCAGCACAGTCGAGAGAGATAAAGTCTGTTGACTCCTCTACATTTTGAAAGGTACGTAAGCAACGTACGGGCATCCCAATGGTAACATGTATTATGTGTTTATTTATTTAACACAAGGTAAAGCAAGATATGCATAAGATAGTGCATCATGATATGATACATGTTGATATGCATCATTTTTTCATATGTATGTTGTGAAAATATAAGAGGTGTATTTCACGAGTCAAGGTTATCCTAGTGAGGATTTTAATGCTTACGCGAACTTCCATAAGAAGCGAGGAAGAATTCCGCTTACGTGGATTTCCATAAGAAGCGAGGAATAATTCGCTTACGTGGAGAAGTAAGAAGCATTGAAATACACTAATGATAATGACTCAGGATTGAAGTAAGGATTAAGAAGTAAAGATATGTCATGACATTATTAAGAACCATAATTTCATATGTTGATTATTTATGAGTTATGGTACAGGGACAACCAATGGGCGTAGTAAATGCGATGGAAATACAGGAAGTGTTTGTATTTATGATTTATGCATTTACGTTTGCATTCATATTATGTTGAATATGAATTATGATGTGCTCATGTGTTGGGGTTGTTCTTGTAGGTGCTTTTACTAAGGAGAATCAGGGTCAGGTTGATAAGCTGAGCTGTAAGATAACAAGATAGAGACCTATTTGTATAGTTCTACTAGGAGTGCAGTAGAAGTAGCTTTACCCAAATTGTTAAAGAGTGTAACAAGTTCTTTTGGCATGTCTTTTTCTTACATGTAGACTTCAGCTCAATTTGTCAACATGATCTAAATACTCTGATTAAGTATGTTTAATTCTCTTAATTGCACCTTAGTATCTTGTTTTGATAACGGGTCTTACATATATGTAGTGGACATATTTTAAATTATCAAATTAATCATGAGATCAATAAATCCCTCTAAAATATTAAGTTTTAGATGCCTTCCAAAATTAAAAGTACTCGTCAAAACTTCGATTGTACATGTGTGGGTTTGCCAAAGCAAAGCACCGTGGCAATCTTGGTAAGGCGCGAAAGGATAATTGTGATATCCGTTATACTTTAAATTGGGTACGACTTAACTAGGTTATCTCAATAGGATTGGGAACCTAGAAGCATGGTTGGATAATAATTCATTTGATGAATTGAACAAAGCGTTGTTCGTCCAACTATCCAAGAATTACATGTGATGTAATTGACAAAGTGTTGTCTACCTAAATAACCGAGTCTTGGGCGATTAGCCAAAGCTAACTCAAGATTATGCGAAATATGGATCTTGGCCCACTAAAGTTTACGAAGGTTGATATTTTTTAAAGAAAATAGTGGGAGTATCATTTAATATAAGACCATGTTAAATGATTAAATCATAAACTTATTTTGCATATTATATTGTAGATATACATGGCAACTAACAATACAACAATCACATTATCACTGCGATCGGTCCTTGAGAAGGACAAATTAAATGGGACAAACTTCCTAGACTGGTATAGGAATCTGAGGATAGTCCTCAAGCAGAGAAAAGAAACAATATGTCCTAGAGGAACCCTTACCTGCTGAGGAACCTCCCTGGCGGGTACTAGAGCCGATAAAGATGCTTACAAGAAGCATCAAAGTGACGCACTTGATGTTGGGTGCCTTATGCTTGCCACCATGAACTCTGAGCTTCAGAAGCAACATGAGGAAATGGAGGCGTTCGATATGATCGAGCACCTTAAGCAACTGTACCAACAACAAGCAAGACAAGAGAGGTATGACGTCTCTAAGCGTTGTTCCAGTGTAGAATGGTAGAAGGAAGTCTAGTTGGAGCTCATGTACTCAAGATGATTGGGTATATTGAGAATCTGGAGAGCTGGGTTTTCCTTGGACCAAGAGTTGGCCACTGACGTGATCTTGCAATCGTTGCCTGAAAGCTTCAGTCAATTTGTCTCGAATTACAATATGATTGAAATTGAATTGAAAGACTCTACCACAGTTACTTGGCATGCTTAGAACTTTTGAAGCAAATAGACAGAGGTCTAAGCCTACAAATGTTTATTGTGAATAAGAGCAAAGGAAAGACTAAAGCTAAGAGCTTCAAGAAGAACAAGAAGGTCTTTGTTAAATCTAAGCCAAAAGCTTCTGCACTTAAGCCAAAGGGAGGGATAGCAAAAGAAGGGAACTGTTTCCATTGCGGTGAGACCGGTCATTGGAAAAGGAACTGCAAAGTATATTTGGAGGATCTTAAGAAGACGAAGGGAAGTGTGACTTCCACTTCAGGTATTTTTGTTATAGAAGTCAATTTATCTACTTCTTCATCATGGGTATTAGATACTGGATGTGGATCTCACATTTGTGTAAATGTGCAGGACCTCAAAAAGAGTAGATTGTTGGCGAAAGGCGAAGTTGATCTCCGAGTTGGAAATGGAGCAAGAGTTGCTGCATTAGCTGTAGGGGATTATCATTTATCTTTGTCTTCTGGTTTATCGTTGAAATTAAAAGACTGTTATTTTGTGCCTTCTATTACGAAAACATTATTTCTATTTCTTGTTTGGACAAGTATGGATTTTCATTTATGATAAAGGACAACTGTTGTTCTATTATTTAAATGATATGTTTTATGCTAGTGCACAAATGGTGAATGGTTTTATTTATTAAATCTTGATATGCCTATCTATAACATAAATACTAAAAGGATTAAAAATAATGATTGTAATCCGACTTATCTCTAGCATTGTCGCTTGGGCCACATAACGAGAACCGCATATCTAAACTTCATAAGGATGGAGTATTAGATTCATTTGATTTTGAATCATATGAAACATGTGAATCTGTTTAAATGGGCAAGATGACTAAAGCCCCTTTCAAGGGACATGGCGAAAGGGCAAATGTGTTACTGGGACTAATACATAGTGATGTATGTGGACCAATAAGTACACAAGCTAGAGGTGTTTCAATACTTCGTTACATTTACTGATGACCTCAGTAGATATGGGTATTGAAAAGTTCAAAGATTTCAAGAATGAAGTACAAAACCCAACTTGGCAAAAGTATCAAAATCCTTCGATCAGATCGAGGAGGTGAATACTTAAGCCAAGAGGTTCATGAATATCTAAAGGAGTGTGGGATAGTCCCACAACTACTCCTCGTATACTCCACAATGGAATGGTGTTATGAGAGGAGAAATCGAACCTTGTTGGACATGGTTCGATCAATGATGAGTCATGCAGATCTTCCGATATCGTTTTGGGGACATGCTTTAGAAACAACAATATTCATTATGAACCGTTGTTCCATCTAAATCAGTGGAAAAGACACCATATGAGAGATATGGACTGGGAAGCATCCCTAGTATGTCTTATGAAGATTTGGGGGTGTGAGGCTTTCGTGAGACGTCACGTCTCGAACAAACTTGGACCCAAATCTGATAAGTGTTTATTTGTGGGGATCCTAAGGAAACGAAAGGATACTATTCTATTATCCCACCGAGAACAAAAAGTAGTTGTTGCTCGGACTGGTGTCTTTCTTGAAAGAGAATTTATTTCTAGAAAAACTAGTGGGAGACAATAGAACTTAGTGAAGTTAAAC
>CAJQUN010002878.1:0-21239 GCA_907163345.1 Haberlea rhodopensis | reverse complement strand
GGTAGATTGAGAATGTGATTTATATGCAAGTAGAATTAATTTTTTATATCAACTGCTCGTTTGTGAGTTAAGGGGCATGTATATGGTTTGTAAATAAGTGTTGGAGTTCATCTTTCCATTTGGTTGATTTATGTTCTTTATGGATTGAGTATTGATAATTGATTATATTATTAGATATTGATTGAGGAAGGGATTATATTTGAGTATATAGTGTTGTTTTAGATTAAGTTAGTTTGGTGACGTTTGGGATCAAATTGTTGAGGATTTATTGCTTGCATTTATTGTGTGTCGTGTGGAATGTTTATAATTTGATTTCCTCGATAACGTCCAATTTACGTGTAGACTTCTGCCAAAATTTTTTATAAAAAACCACAATTGTAAATATGAATCATGTAGAGAGTTTTAAAGATTGAAAATTTATATATACATATGTCGTCATAAATGCATCATTCACGATAATAGACGTTGGGGGACCTACATTAGTGGTATCAGAGCAGTGTTTAGTTGGCTGTGTTTGTTTAAGGATCTAGAGTGTGTTGGGAGAGTTGGATATCATATTATTTATATATGATTGTGATTTGTGTTCATGTAGTACAATGAGCACATGGCTTCTATCCATGATATTATATGAGGTGATGGATACTAGTGTTATTACTAATCATTGTGATTGCAGGATAGTTGTAAGGCCTCGCTACCTTAATTGTGGATTAAGTGCATTTAAAGAGAGCTAAACATGCATTCATCACAGTATAAGGGTTCATGTTGATGCCTTGAGCTTAAGGATTACAGTACCAAAATAAAATTTCCACAAAGGAATTAATTACATTTCTCATCAAAATGATGTAAGTCTATAGATTACTTTACCCTGTGTAGAAACTATAATTTCCACAAAGGAATTAATTACATTCCCATCAAAATGAATGCATGTCTATAGATTTACTTTACCTTGTGTAGAAACTATACAAAAAGAATTCCTGTCTTGCCTATAATACGCAGTAGCACTCCTCACACAGCTCATTGCAATCAACAATCTTGGCCTTAGCTCTGCCATTGCAAATGCACCTACAAGAACAACCCAAAAACCATGAGCATATATAATCCATATTCACAATAATATGATTATAATGAGTAAATGCATAAATAAATGCATAAACCGTAAATACAAAGCACTTTATGTATTCCAATGCATGTAAAATGTTCCATTTGGTTGTCCCTGTACCACAACTCATAATCATAATCAATGGATTATATTACGGTTCTACAAAAATGTCATGACATATAACCATTCCATCAATACCAAATAACCAATCCTTAGTCTTGTTATAACAGCGTATTTTAATGCACATCGCTTGTCATGACCACGACACAATACCCCTCGCTTCGACATATCATCGGCATCGAATAACCTCGCTTTAATGTGACAACGGCATGTACCATCGCTTCAACAACATATTAGCGGGCAAATATTCTTTCCTCGCTACGATATGACAGTGGCAAGTATTCTATCATCGTTTCAAATGACAGCGGCAAAGCATTTAAAATCATCCCTCGAATATAACGACGACTCATGGGATGTGCACCAAGCATTCAACATATATATATATATATATATATATATATATATATTATATATATATATATATATATATATATATATGCAAACCACGATGCAAAATAATCCAATATGTATATGCACCTACAATGCATAATCAATATGTATCAAATACAATGTTGTCTTTTGGGTGCCCGTACTCTCTCTACGTACCTTTCCAAATACTACGGTATGTTCTTTTGGACTTTATCCCTATTCCCATTCGTTGTGTTGCCACCTGGGAAGGCTCTACACAATTGCACAACTCATATTAGAAGCTTTTAATAGTCCATCACCAAAATCCCCGTCAAAATAACCAAAATACCAATACTTTTGGCGTCTCCCGATCGATCACCAATGGGCCCCGATCGATCGCGAGATGCTACTTGCCTTATCGCCCAAAAAATTATTCCAGACCACAAAAATGTCCATTCCACGATCGATCGCTGAGCTTGTGCCGATCGATCGCGGCTTCGCAGATCGATCGCGCCAACTCCCGACTCGCCGAGAAGACCAATCACATCACGAAACCTTCATGATCCGAGACAAGATACACGCGATCGATCGCGAAATCACGCCGATCGATCGCCGAATGCCTGTCCACGCGAAAAATCGTCATTTCCATACATTTCATCCCGTCCAACTCCTACAAGACAAACAACTACAAACCCCAACCATTCAACACAACCAAATACTTCAAATCAACACAAATACATCAATTATCAACAAAAATTCCATATCGAAACCAAAATCAAACCAAAATGTCAACCCAAACTCCATTCCCCCCCCCCAAAATCAACATTTCAACTTCAAAACCCATCCAAAACATACACCAAATCTTAACAAGAAAGTTTCTTTACACCACTTGAATTCAAAATCTAGTAAAGATATCCAAGCTTACAAGCTTTCCTTAGCTCCTCTTCTTTCTTGATTTGGGATGAAAAAATGAAGAGCTGTTGGGGGGAAAGGGTTTATTAAAAACATATCGATAAAAGGGGTGAGAGAAGGTGATAGAGTTGTGTGGTGGGGGAATGAGAGGAGTGATGGAAGTTGGTATTAAGGGAGTGGGGGTTTAATTTAACAAATGGTACCCATTAAATAGCACGATGTAGTAAAATATCACAACATGATATTTTTAAATCATTTACTCAATAAAATGCGTAATTTCAGGGATATCACAATAGTTGGTCGAACACGAGGAATGTGATAGTAAGAATTAACAATGGATGCTCTATATGTCTACTGATGATGATGTTTGTTCTATTATATAATTGATTTGAATACTGCGATGGTGATATACTTATGGTTAGATAAGTGAGGAGAAATATGACATACAAATAACACTTAGTATCATAGAGATTCGATATTGTGCCAAAATAAAATGAATAATTCTTATCGAATATGTGAACATGTTATATACAATTGTACATTGCTGAGAAGGTTAATTGCAAGGTAATAAAAAACGAGAGATGAGATGTAATGTTTGATATCAGAGAATGATGGACAATATTGTATTGTTGATATGTGGCAAAGGACGTGTGATGATCGGGTATGATAATGTTGTAAATATGATGATACAGTATTCTGCGCGATGTAGTTATGTGATCATACATATATGTGATGCCAATTATAAATCGTACTGCATAAATATAGGAAATTTGAGTATGGGAGTTTGGTATAATATTGATAATACGGTTGAATATATGATTGTACATTATCTGAATATTATGTTGAGTTAATGAGGGTAAATGGTATATTTGTTGCGATTTGAGCTATTATATTTAGCGGGATCAAAGTGTAGCTGTTATAATTGTTGTGGGGTCAAAACTATTGTAATCACAGTGGGGTCAAAGTGTCACTATTGAATTTAAGCGGATCAAAGTGCCGCTAATATATTTAATAACCGGAGTCAAAGTGCCGCTAATATATTTAGTCAGCGGGGTCAAAGTGCCGCTAATGTATTTAGTAAGTGAGGTCAAAGTTCCGCTAATATATTTAGTAAGGGGGTCAAAGTGCTGTTATTATATTTAGTAAGCTGGATCAAAGTGCTACTATTATATTTAGTAAGCGGGGGTCAAAGTGCCGCAATTATATTTAGGTAGCGGGGACAAAGTGTCGATGTATACCTAGTGATGATATTATATGACACTGTATATGTAGTGATGATATTATATGTCGTTGTATACGTAGCGATGAGTATGTGCCGCCGCTATACAAGGCTATGATATATGATGTGTGCCGCATTAAAGAGCGAGCGATGAGTATATATTAATTTGACCTGAATTGTCTTTGTTGATATATATCATATTGTGATGATCAAATGTATAGGTGAAAGCGATCATGGATAGAGTTGATGAATAACACTATCATTTTCTTTTCTGTTATACAATGATGATGATGGCAAAGCAGGGTATAATCGACACCGCTTCATTGATGATATCTATTGGTGAGATGATGGTATGATAATGATGACTATTTTGAGGTGATACTTATTTTGTGAAAGCGTTGTGGTTTATATATATTGTTGGATTATGGCTGACATAATAAGCTTATATTGAGTTACTTATAATAATGTTATGCAAAAATTATGAGACAATGATTTTATCATCTTGTACAAAACGAATGGAATGATAAGAAATCATGTGATGGTTAATGATGATACAGACATAACATGATGAACAAAAATAAAACGATGTAATTGTATGAATACTTATGATACATGAGTACTATGCTAATGAACTGAGTGTGATGTCTTATTATGTGATAGTACAGTAACTTTGAATATTCGTTAATAAATAAAATTGATTATTGTATTAAATACGATTACACAAGTAAGTGGTAGTATGCAGTAGAATGATGCATACATGAAAAAATTGAGAACACTTCTAACGTAGGTATTTTTATGTTCGATACGTGAGGAATTCATAATACTGATAATGAGTAGCTGACAATATGTGGGATTATGATATAGTATATGAGAAGTAGACATGACCACGATTTATGAACCGTCGTTTGACGGTTCGGAATCCCCGGTTCGACGGTTCAAAAGAGCTCGACCTTAACCTTAACCTTCGTAGACGGTTCCGGTTACGGTTCATGAACCGCCGATTACGGTTACGGTTACGGTTAACCACCGGTAAAGGTTACGGTTTGACCCTTATATTTTTAAAATTTAAAATTTATTTAAAAAAGTTAAAAATTACTCTAAGAGAATCATAAAAAACAAAGGAAATGTAAGGGGGAGGGAGAGTTTGAACTTTTTAAGTTGCCATTAACTCTCTATATTCATATGAATCATTTAGCAATTTATATGTTGAGTTCCAACGTGTGGGTATACCTAGTAGAAATTTTTTAGGTTGCATGTCATTAATCTTACAAAACTTACCCCATTGTTTCATCAAACTCGATGGGACCACATATAAGATAATGTCATTTTTATTGATTGAATCCGAGTATCTAACGATACTAATTACATATGAAATTGATGTGAAACATATATAATTTTGATACTAATTACAAATGATATTGGTACGAAATATTTACAATTATGATACTAATACATATGAAATTCGTATGAAACATATACAAATTTGGTACTAATTACAAAAGAGTTTGGTATGAAACACTTACAATTATGATACTAATTACATATGAAATTGGTATGAAAATATACAACTTTGGTATAATTACAAATGATATTGGTATGAAACATTTACAATTATGGTACTAATTACATATGAAATTGGTATGAAACCTATACAATTTTGATACTAATTGCAAAAGAGATTGGTAAGAAATATTTACAAATTTGGTACTAATTACATATGAAACTGGTATGAAACTTATACAACTTTGGTACTAACTGCAAATGATATTGACATGAAACATTTACAATTATGATACTAATTACATATGAAATTGATGAGTATAACATTGAATTATTTGTTATTTATCTATAAAAAAACAACACAAAAGTTATTGTTATGTTAAAAAAATCAGTAATGAGATTTGTCATTATCAATTTACATAAGAAACAAATGTCAATAAAGTTATTTTTATATGATGATTTCATTGATTAATCATAAATATATTAAGTTGGAAGATATCAATTTATATAATATAAAGTTAGTGGATTATCAATTCAATACGTTGTTCCCAAATCCGTATAAGTAAATTATTAAAAGATTTTATTAATTAATCAAATATTACATTATCGAGTTTCTATTGTAAGTCATATTGTGATGAACTAAGATAACTTATTTAATTAATTATATATATATAATGTAAATCAAATACTGAACATAAAGTGATTGTAGAATAATTATAAAAGGTATATAATATATTTGTTTTGTAATAATTTGCTTCATTATTAAAATATATTTATTTTGCAACTACTATTTATAGTTCTTATTATTTATCCAATATTCTTTTGTTATAGATATGTTTATATTATGGTACTAAGTACATATGAAATTGGTATGAAACATATACAACTTTGGTCTAATTACAAATGAAATTGGTATTGAAACATTTATAATTATTATACTAATTACATATGAAATGGTAAGGAGCATATAGAACTTTGGTACTTATTACATATTAACTTGGTATGAAACCTTTACAATTTTGGTGCTAATTACACATGATATTGGTATGAAACATTTACAATTATGGTACTAATTATATATGAAATTTGAATGAAACATATAAAACTTTGGTATTAATTACAAATGATATTGATATGAAATATTTACAATTATGGTACTAATTACATATGAAGTTGATATGAAACATATACAACTCTGGTCTAATTACAAATGAAATTGGTATTGAAACATTTACAATTATTGTACTAATTACATATGAAATTGATATGAAACATATACAACTTTGGTACTAATTACAAAATGAAATCGACGAATATAACATTGAATTATTTGTTATTCATATATAAGAAACAACACAAAAGTTCTTATTATGTTAAAAAGAGTCAGTAATGAGATTTTTGATTATCAATTAGAAGTTTTATATATATAAATTAGTGAATTATCAATTCAATATGTTGTTCCCAAATCATTATAAGCAAATTAGTAAAAGATTTTATTAATTAATCAAATATTACATTATCGAGTTTCTATGGTAAGTAATATCGTGGGAAATTAAGATATACTTATTTGATTATTGTATATAATGTAATCAAATAAAGTGCTTGTAGAATAATTAATAGATATATATTATATTTGTTTAATAATTTACTCCATTATTATAATATTTTATTTTGCAACAACTATTTCTTTAGTCCTTATGAATTTATCCAACATTTTTGTTATATTTACTTTGCTATAGTTTATTTCTATTTTACGATATTTATTTAAGAGCATAACATATTTTTCTAGATAATTTTTATTTATATTTGTCAATATAAATAGTTATCATTACATTACATATATAATATATATTGTCTGTTAGTATATATAATTATATATCTAAAATAAAACGAACATGATAATAGCTTAGTGGTAAGAAGCTGTCTATACATGTTGGAGGTCAAGAGTTCGAATCTTCATGAACACACACTTTAATTTTAAAACAAAAATAAATATTTTAAAAAAAAATCGTGGAACCGCCGGTTCGAACCGACGGTTCATTGTTTCCGCGCCCGTGAACCGTAACCGGCCCGTTACGGGTCTGTTATGGTTCGGACCTGTGAATCGGGTCAACGGTTAACCGGCCCGTTGACCCAGTTACGGGTCCGGCCGGGCTGCCGTTTAATATAAACCGCGGTCATGCCTAATGAGAAGTACTATGATTTTTCTAATCCTTACTTTTTGTCAGATAGTAGTTGTGTGATGATATATAGAGATTTTGACGCTTCAGAGCACGTGAGTACTGCTATTCTATTATGAAGTATTTATGATGAGTACCACTATTACACTATGGAGTATGTGCGAGGTACAACATTATGATACGAGTGTACATTGCAGATTTTTTTGCAGATACACAAGTATGAGGTTAATTGTACGATATTGATATTGAAGCATTGTTATAGATTTGTATATACAAATGAGTTTCTAGAATGCAAATATCATAAATGTATATTATATATGTTGATATTAATGATGATGTTTATGTTTCTTAGTACTTTGAGAAGGAATTGTGTTAAAATACTTGTGGATGGTTAAGTACCATTCTTTGTTGATTGATTCGAGTTTCATGTGAATTGGTGAAGGAATCATGAAATTAACCTTGTGTACATAATAAAGAATTCTTAAAGAAAGTATTTAGCATAAAAGAATAATCGAGGTTATGTGCACAAGTGATAATGGACTAGTAAGAACATATATATGGCACATGATAATTGGCGGTATGTCGATACTAGTCCGAGATGATTGATGATTCTTAAATGCTAGTAAACGAGTATCGGTGCTTGTGTAATTAGAGGGTTAGCAATGTCATTCGACATGTAACTGGATATGCATATGTGATATAAGAGTCGTAAATGATCTTGTAAGAATTATGTTTAACATTGAAACTAAAAAGTGTGATTTTGCAGTAGTTGGAAGAAATGACTTATATGAAATCTATAATGCTACTAAAATTAAAATGTGGTGAGATGAGTTGGGCAAGTGTGTGAGAATTGGATTGTTTTAGTTCATAAGATCTACTGTTGCCTAGACCTAGCATAAACACATGCATGTATATCTAATAAAATCATGGAAGCATTAGCATAAGTAACCCTTGTCAGTGTTTATGAGGAACTTGTATCGAGAGAAAACATATGATTCGGCCAGTGAGAAAAAATGTAGACTTATTTCCCTGGTGATAAGAAATTATATTAGAAGGCAGTCAAAAATATTGAATTCATGTCAAATATGCGGAATATCATTAAGAATAAGTACTATAAAATGTTCAGTCTCTAATGATTATATAAATTTTATTAGGTGGAGAGAATTGTGATGCCCGAAATTATTATATTTATTTGAGGTACATTATGAGTTAATGGTGAAATTAAACTCTTGGAATTAATCTTTTGGTTTGGAGTGAAGTAAATAATTTCGTATTTGATTCATAGTGTAAATTAAAATTCAAGGGGATTTTTATTAAAATAATAAGGATTATTCGAGATTGAGTTTTAAATTAAATTAGTCGGGATGTAGATGGATTTGAGTGGTACGGATTAAATTAGGGTTTGACCCAACAAAACACACAATAATTCCTCAACACACTAAAAATCGATACAATCTCTCCTCCTCTCTCTCTTCTCCTCACACCGCCTACTGCTCTACGATGAAAGGGCTATTTCAATCGGTTTTTGAGCATGATTTCTTCGTCCAACTTTGTGTGGGTATGATGCTACAAGATGCCTTGGTCATTACTTCTTTGCATTTCGATTTTTTCTTGAGTTTTGGTGCGATTGGTGCGGTTTTTGGCAGAAAAAAATCTGCTATCATTGATCCACAAATTTTGTCATTTTGGGTTCGAAAATTTGTTGCAGTTTAGGCTCGATTTCTCCTTGCTTTGGGTCAAAAACATTCTTTTTTTTTTTTCTTGGATTCTTGCATCTTGGTTCGAAAATTTCCTATTATTATTGGGCTCGATTTGTGTGCTGTTTTAGTTCTAGTTGGATCTGGATTATTGTTTGAGTGGGTTTGTGGAAAAATGATGGTGTTATCTGTATGTGTGTGCAGTGTACGTCTGTATGTGTGTGTTGTTTGCATGAGTTGTGTGTGTGTGCAACATGTGTTAATGTGTATATTGAGGTGAATAGGTGTGTATTATACTTGTAGGAAGGTATTTCAACATGTATGGATGTGTGTAGGTGTTGTATATAAGTATATTTGTATCATTGAAGCACTCTCATGCTCCATACAGTATATTGGATAAGAACGCTTGTACATTGTTAGGAATCCCATCAAGCAATACGCAGCGGACATTAAAATTAGGATTCCTACCATGGACCTATACAAAGTAGTCATACCGAGATGATAAGAATCATACTCTTGTAGCGTGTTTGTAGCATAGCAGATCCTCGTTGCAAGACCACGAGTCACGAACAAAGATTTGTACCTCCACACACGATCAAATCGAAAAGGGGGTTCAAGAACAAGTTGCTAGACTCGTTCTTAAACCAAAACAGACTCACGGTTCTTAACCGATCAACGACGACCGTTCCTACCACCATTATTCACAGCGGGCGGCGTGAAGATGGAGGATGAGAGGAGGCGGGCGGCCGAGAGGAGTTTATGTGGGTGGCTCTTAGGTTTTTTAATTAACACTTAATTAAAACCTTGTTAGCATATTATATTTTATATTAGATTTAATTAAAGGCTTTCAAAAACCTCATTGGCCCAAACCCAATATCTTAATTAAATCCATATATCTAATATTTATAATTAAGACTCTTCTTAGAATTATATCTCCCTTTATCGATTTAATTTTTGTGTGACTCGATAGGATCTTGCAATGTTGGTTGTGACATAAAATCTAATTTCATGTCACAAGCAATGAGCGGTATCTAGCAACTCATCAAGGCTACCCAAATTACAAGAATGTCATTGACTCGACATAACCTACGGGTTGTGATAATATTAACCATGTAACTTAATCCCATTGTCCAATGTGTTTAGATTGAACACCAGTCATGGAGTAGTCATACTCGTATAATCAATCTTTTATTTCTTGATCCCCAAGTAGAACTAGAATAAACGAATAAGCTCGGTATCACATATCGACTCATTCGAGCATGGCCATGCATTTTAGTCTTACTTGATCAAGGGCCAAAACACTTCTCCTATTATATAGGAGGGACAAATCATTTCTTGATCTCTCAACATCCCTTTACATAATTCGTGGTGTATCCAATGATTGTCTTTATGTAACGTTTGACAATATCAAGATACATGACTTCTTATGTTGGGATCTTTGGTGATCTCAAGTCGTAAGGATTACATACATTATTATCACTATGAGAATTGCTTATGACGTTCATATAACTATCCATGTAGCATTCTCATGGTGGGTCTGTCCAGTGCATCGTTCTCTAACATGCACCCATGTGTTGATTTGATATCTCATATCTATGAACAATTCATCAATCAAAACATACCAGTCTCAATGCATTATCATTATTCCGATTAATGATAATACTTGACTAGGGACAATCTTTAAGAACAATACGATATTATTCTAAGGACAATAACTTATATATTAGTTCATGTTACACAGATACTTGAATAATATATAATAATGAATTGCCATTAACAAAATCATAATACATTGTATGTCATAAACAATCATCTAATGAGTTGTCTTAGGGCATATCCCAACATACATACATCCCAAGTAGTTATGGATCCTGCAGGAAGTGAATGCAACCAATTCTTAGCTTTAATATTAAGAGAAAAAGGGAAGAGTCTTAACCTGATGACGCCCGTCAATAATGCCATTATGTTTGAAGGTATCACAAATCTCCAAGAAGTTGGAGATGTGAGAATTTGGATCATCAGTAGGCGATACTCCAAATTGCATCGAGTGCTAGATCATTTGGATGATGGCAGGCTTGAGTTCAAAGTTATTCGCTTGAATGCTGAGTCTAGTGTTACTAGACAATGATCCATGGAACGAGGGATGAGCATAATCCATATGAGTGATCGTTTAATAGGTGCCTTCTCGTTTACCACATTTTCTGCCATGAGTGTTTTAGCTTGCCTTAACCTTGTACGATAGGTTCGTTCAATTTCAGGGTCAAGGCTCAAGTGTCGAGTTGCTACTCCTTTGCATACACCGAGAAACAACAACCTAGAAAAATCAACCAAACGATGGCGATAGCGTAATAAAAAAATCGAAACAAAAATAAAATAGATAAACAAAATTGTTAAATTACAATCAACTAATCTCATATGATATTACATTAAACTAGTCCCCGACAACAGCCCAAAAAAAACCTTAGTACGATTTATTTAAACAATAATATTGCAGTGTAGCGCGATTATGCCGCAAGTACACTGTTGTCAAGTTTTAATATAGTATTTGACGAACATGTTGTCGATCCCAAAGGGACTAGAAGTAAGTACCAAACTCATTTAGCTTAACTATATTTAACCTTCATATATTTAGTAAAAATTATACTAAATTAACCAAGAGTATCCAAACCAACAAGTAATAAAGAGTTAAGAAATCAGTAGAAACAATTATCAAGACTTCGGTTCACCCATGTAACCCCCATAATTCTCATATTAGTTAAGATGAAATTCATACGTCATAAGGTGACGTGTTTTTCCAAAATTATCTAATATCCTCTCTCGAGCTATATTACACTTAATTTCAAATTGCAGTAAGTCACTCTCGCATACTTATTTAACAAGTTAATATGCATGAACTTAATGAAAACTTATAGCTTTCGATTACTAGATGTCTATGGCTATCTGTTAGGATCGGTCCGAGTGTTTAGGGGGGTGTGAATGAACACTCCTGTTAAAAATAATCCCTTGTGAATTCGTTCGGATTAGTGAAAGAAATCTGTTTCTTAATCAACTCTTTTACAGAACAGACCACTGAATATTTTAGTGCGGAACGGTCTGTTCTCAAATTAGTAAGAACGGCTCGATGGCTTGAACAACAGAATGAGTACAGAATGATAAAACACAGAATATGTTTCTGGAAGTTCGAAGGTGGTGTAATCCTTCTACGTCTCCCCTTCTTCCAATTAAGGAAGGATTCCACTAGAAGACTTTGATTTATACAATCCTGTTGTACAAACCCGATTCATTCAGTTGGATTTACCTACTGCCAGACTGAAACTCCTAGTCACTCGATCTGTTCAGACACACTCTGTCTGACAGTTACAATAGTTTATCACTTCTATATTTCAATACAGAATACAAAAAATAGACTTTAGTCTACGCACACACAGTGATCCTAAAAATGATCAAATATTACAATGTACTCGTGCTTAAGAAGAATTTCAGCTCGAGAGCTTCTGAGCTTGTAAGCTTGTGTTGTTTTGCTTTCTTGTGTTTGTCGTTTTCGATTGATCAGACTCTCTTCTTGAGATCTTCTGTTGCATCCTTTTATAGTTGCATGTACCACGATATTATTTCCCTTAATGTGCAACTCTTGACTCTGCTTAAACTCTGAGTAAGCTACAGTCTTCTTCTTTAGGGTACTTGCCGTTCTGGTTCAATGCTGCTTTTCGGCGACTGTCAGGTAAGCTCTTCTTTGTCTTCTTACCTTTTATGGTAATCTTCAGTCTATGGTCTTTTTCAGCATTAATTGCGACATTAAATGCTTCAATAAATAGCCGTTAATGATCGGACTGAAGAGCCATCTATATTATCCTTGACCTGACTCTGCTCTGATCTGATAAGATTGAGATCGATCTGAAGCTTCGATCTAGTCAGTCTGATTTCTATCGATCCGGTCTGATATGCGATATGCCTTACAGCTTGATCTGTTTTGAGCGATCGATCTGGTCAGTCTGATTTCTCTCTCGATCCGGTCTGATATGTTTGTCATCTTTAAAATCTCATCGATAAAGTCGGAACTAACAAATTCCCCCTTTTTGATGATGACAAAACCTAGCTTCTAAGTCCATTTTATCAGTCTTTTAAGAGCTCTGAAGCGTATACTTTCGGATCGATTACTTCTTCTTCTTGTTCAAAATAATGAACATTTAAGTTGAATTTCGGATCGATTAAGCCTTTTATTTTTTTAGTTCAAAATAAATGAACAAGGACTTAACAAAGAAGGATTTTTATTTATCACCAAAATCCTATATACAGACAGTCGATTATTCTATTTTCTTGAAGACTGAGACTGATGCGGCTTGAAGTCTTTTCTCTTTTTCCCCTTTTGTCAGCAGTAATCTCTTGGAGAAAATCAACAATTTGTGCTAGCTGAGCGCTGATAGCGTCAAGACGAGTGTCTTGAGCGCGAAGGGAATTTGCGACGGATGGCTGCTCTGACTTCAGTGGCCAGCTCGATCTGCTCTTTTCTCAGGCTGTTTTTATAAGAAGCTTGCTGAGAGAACATATCATTCATTCCTCGTTGAAGGCTGCTAATACTACTGGCTGTCATCTTTCTCTTTAAATAAATCAAAGTCCAAGGATGTAACCCTCTGGCCTTGATGAACCTCTATAACACGCTGACTGAGAGAGAGACAGACAGTTGTCGGAGAGGTGCTGAAGGGTCCTTGCCAGGGATGGAGGTGCATCAGATACACGGCTGGGAGAGTGATCAGATGACGACAGTGTGTGATCATCTTCTTCAGCAATAGGTATAATTGAAGATAAGGCAGCATTGCGTGTTTCGGACTGGATCAGGGTGACCAAGGCCGAAGAAAAATCTTCTAAGAATGCCAAATCTTCATCAGATTGGACTGGAGGAGTGCTGGGTCTGGAGGGCTCCTCAATCTGGAGAGCTGCAACAATGGTGGACACCACTAGATCCGGATCGACGAACTCTGGTGCGCCAACTGTTGTAAGTGCTACGGTTGGACTGAGTTGAACATGGGAGACTGATGATCCCAGAGGAATAGATGTTGTTGGAGAGTCCAACAAAACGTTCAAGGGTTCATCTTCTGTAGCAGACGGAGCATTAGTTATTGGCTGCTCTTGCGGTCTGATCCGCTATGCGTTCTATTGTCTGGTCTGCTGTCTGGTCTGGTGCTCCAGAGGGAACAACCTCTACGAAAGGTTCTGCCAGAGTCTTGCTAGCAGATGGATGATCCGGGCTGGGTATTGGAGTGGATATACTGAGCTTTTGTCGTTGGAATCGGACAGCTAGGTGAAGAGCATGGATATCCATTTCCAATTGAGCAATAACAGCACCATCATCTTTGGCAGTTGGAGTGTTTCGGATCGAAGTTTGCTTTCTTAGCATCCAAAAGCAGATTCGCCAGTCTGAATCTCTGGTTGGCCGTAAATAGATCTTTGCGCTGTACAGCAATTCGAACATCATCTGTCTATGTCCCCTTAAGGACTTCTTCTTCCATTTTCTGTAGGCGTTTCAGTTTACCGAAAGAACATCGTAATGTGGTTGATTGTTCTGTACTCGACATATTCATCAAAGACTGCAACTAGCGCCTTCACCTTCTCATCAACATCCTCCATAGCTGTATGTCGATGGCTGTTTGCCGCGGCCAGATTTGGGTTTGGAGGATAGGGATTCAGAGAGAATGGCTTTGTCCTTGCCTGTGGAAAGATGGAGATTTGATCCCTGATTGGGTGTAGTCTCTCAACTCAGTGATGACAATCCCTTTGACCACGGGGATGGCAGAGGGGACGCGGATGGTTACTTTAGGGGCAGTGGTTTGAAGTGGGTGAAATTTTGGGTTGAAGGTTGGGGTGCAGGGGTGGCTTTTGTTGGAGGCAATATGGGGTAGGTTTTTGAAAGGTAAGGTTTTGATTGGCTGGTAATCTGGGTTCTTGGCTTTTTGAGAAAGGGCTTGGCTGGTGGTGAAGGAGCAGACTGAGTTTCCTCGGAGTCAGTCTGAATGGTTAATTTGCGCTTGACCCGAGTTTTTTCGAGCAACAGCCTGTTCTTCTCCCTTCTCAATCTTGACTGCCACCAGATCGGTAGGATGGGTGGAGCACTCTTGGACTTCAGTAGTGCTAGCCCTTTGGAGTTGAGAATTTTGAAGGGACTTAGAGCAGACTGCTTCCCTAGCTCGATGTCCAAAGTCTCCAGTAGCTTGCTGAGAGGAACAACAAAGCAGACGGCCTGTTTTGGAGGCAATCACTGTTTCCAAAAGGACTCCAAATAGAATTACGGATCAGTTCATCTTCTGTCCAGAAACAATAGCAGCCATGGCCCTGAACTTCTCGGTAGTGACGGCGTCAAAGCTTCCGGCTTTGCTCAGTAATGGCTTGCCAACGATCTCGCATAGCACCTGGAAATGAAAGAGCATTTCCTTCTTCTTGAATGAAGGCTGCAGGCGGTGGCCAAAGATAGATCCGATACCTTCCCCTGAAGAGCTGTGAGAGAAGCTGGAGGAATCTGGCCAAACTCAGTCAGTCCGGAGTTGGGAAGACCAAAGGTCTTTGCCAGCGTCGACGGAGAGATTTCAAACAAACGTTTTTGCCCTTGGACGGAGGGGAGATAGATGTCTTCTGGGAGACAGCATTGGCGAACCAGTTCGCGAATCTCTGATTCGTAAACCACCGTGCCACACTCCAGTAGACATTTCTTTCTTATCCAGACGATTCCAAAGCTCGGAAAATAGAGACCATCTCTGTATATCTTCAGCCCTGTAGATATCATCGAACTCAACGGAGAGAGAGTTGTGAGTGATAGTAGCCATTTAAGTGTAATGAAAATACCGAAGAGATTGAAAAGAAATAGAGAGTTAGAGAGCAGACGACTAATTGGTAAAAAAGTGAATGAAAGTGAAATGTTCAGCTCGCTAAATAAGAGAGAGAGACACGTGTCTTTATCTCGATAACTGATAGTAAAATATTCAAAATAAAAACGGTCAGGATAAAAGAAAGATATGCGGTTTTAAAATTTGAGATCAGTCCGGGCTGATTTAAACAATTATTTTTATTTAAGATTTGTTGACCAGACAGATCATGGGATACATCAGATTTGACATAGATCGGTCTGAAAGTTCGGACCGGTCTGTGTCTTTTCTGAACATTGTATTATCGATCTGTGCCAGCATACAATCTTTAAAAGAATAAAACTATTAAATTATCAAGTTAAGTCTATTAAACCAAGAATTTGACGGAAATAATTAAACTTAGCCTCGGAAAGTAGTTTGGTGAAGATATCTGCTGCCTGCTGATCGTTGAAATATGCTCCGATCCGAATCTTCCTTTTTGCCAACATGATCTCGAATAAAATGATGTCTTATATCAATATGCTTGGTTCGAGAGTGCAAAACTGGATTATACGTTATAGCGATTGCACTTTTGTTGTCACAAAAATATCGGAGATTCAACAGCTTGAATGCCATAGTCTTTGAGCTGGTGTTGAATCCAGAGCATTTGAGCGCAACAGCTTCCAGCGGCAAGATATCTATTCATTCTGCTTCTGCTTCAGGGTAGATGTGGCAATATATGTTTTGCTTCTTACTGAACCAAGAGATCAATCTTTCACCTAGAAATTGACATGTTCACTGGTGCTTTTAGATCAATCTTACAGATCTTCACGCCGCGTAGTCTGCGTCTGAATATCCAATCAAGCGCTGAAGTTTGAATCTTTGGAGTACCAAAGACCAGTTCTGAGATCCTTTTAAGTATTTCAGATACTTACGTTAGCAGCAATAAAATATGATTGCTTTGGTTTCTGACTGAAATCTGGCGCACATACAGACTGAGAACATAATATCAGGCCGGCTCGCTGTAAGATATAAGAGCGATCCGATCAGTCCTCTATACATAGTTACTTCACTTCGACTGTCGTTCCCCCTTCGTCTTTGTCTAACTTGATTGTAGGACTCATTGGGAGTTGATGCAGTTGAGCATGTGTTCCATTCCGAATCTCTTAAGAAGCTCTTTGGTGTACTTGGTTTGGTTGATGAAAATACTGTAATACCCCCGAAATGTGATATGATTATGTTCTACGATGATAAATTATGATGTGTTTAAGGGTGTGGTGTATTTAAATTGGGGCCCACGATTTATGTTATGATGATATGATGTGGGGACATGTTGGGTGTTAAAAAGGATGTATTAATTAAATGAAGTTAGAAAATATCGAGTGAGGATATTTTAATACATCGTACTATATACCGACACAATTAAATTTAAACACCTCAAGGCACCCCAACCATACCACCCCCCAACCCCAATCGGCCACCTCACCCCTTCCCCACTTGTTTAACCCATACCCCCCCACTTGATCATGCTCATGCTTCCAATCACTTCTTGCAGCCAAATCATTCCCTCCTCCTTCTCTTTTTTTCCCCCATTTCATTCCAGCTTAGCAGCTGTAAGGCAAGGAAAAGCTTGGTGAGAAGGTGTGTTCAAATCCTTGCAAAAAGAGGAGCAAAAAAGAGAGGGGTAGGTGGGTTACCCTGTTTTTCTGGGTTGTTGTTTGAGCTTGGGTTTGTGGTGGGGTGTTTTTAATGCATGCTAAGTGTAGGCTTGGGTGAAACCTTGGTATGAATGCTTACATGGTAGTATTAATGTAACTACTAGCATGGTTGTTTGAGCATTTTACATGATTTATGTGAGATTTTCTTGTTATGAATCTATGTGCTCGAAAAACCTGGACAAAGAAGAAGATACTCTGTTTTTTAATATGATGGTTGAGATGAAGATTATGATGATGTTACGATGCATGTTGTAGCTTAGGTTTTTTTTAACCTTTGATTTAAGAGCTTACATAGATATTTTATGAAGTTTCTTCACATGTTTGTTTCAGCATGAAAGATGGTTTATGAAGTAAAAAAGATGGTATGAAATGAGTGCTCAAAAATCTGGAGAAAATCCCGATTTTTCAGAGCTCTCGATCGATCGAATTTGGTCCCGATCGATCGAGCGAGACAGAAGGTCTAATGCATGTTTTCAAAATTTTGGTGCCGATCGATCGAAGGATTCTCGATCGATCGGGGAAGCTCCTCGATCGATCGGTAAAATGTTCGATCGATCGAGCGAGGCAGGATGCTAAGGCACTGTTTGTGCACAGTGTCTTGATCGATCGAGACCTGGGCCGATCGATCGAGAGAGGCAGAACGTTGAAAAATATAATGATGTTTTATTTTGTTAATTTATGATGTGAGATGGTTTTGAGGCATCTAATATGGTATTATGTGGTCTTGTGAACCATCCCCAGTACCCCAAGTACCGGTACCATCAAGGAGATAAAGTCTGTTGACTCCTCCTCCTTTTGAAAAGGTACGTAAGAAGCGTAACGGGCTCGGACGTAATACACACATCTTTATACTACAACTATGCTTTTATTGCATGAGTATTCATGATGAATGATGATGTTTTATACGATGTTTACACGATGATGTTTATACGATGTTATACGATGAAGTTCATACGATGTTTATATGATGATGTTTTACACGATGTAATTGTGGTAAGATGCCACGGGGTAAGATGCCCCACATGGTAAGAGGCCATGCGATGTATTGTGGTAGATGCCACGGGTAAGATGCCCCACATGGTAAGAGGCCATGCGATGATATTGTGGTAAGATGCCACGGGGTAAGATGCCCCATATGGTAAGAGGCCATACGATGATATTGTGGTAAGATGCCACGGGGGTAAGATGCCCCATATGCAGATTATAAATCAGGGACAACAATAAGAAGTTAATGAGAAATCCAGCATATTTACTTAACAAATATTTCATGCATTCGCTATGATGTTTTTTATGATGCTAAGTAAGATTGTATATGCTTCATGAATGTGTTTGTCCTCTGTTATATTTACTTTTGAACATGTTAATATATGTATGCTATTCATAGAGAAGAAGATGTTATGGGCTAACATGTTCAATTATCTAACGATGAGTTTTATGAACTGCTTTTTGTGTGTTGTTATTAACCCTGTGTTGCAGCATGGCAGCAAACATAGAAGTGGGTGAACGCCATTAGTGTAAATGCACAGTGCTTGGGGCGTAACGAATCCATTGCCACCAAACCCGCATCCTTGGGCGATAACCCTCCCCGAACAGCAGTGCTACCTGGGGAATTGAGCTTGGCACAGTTTATGATGTATCGACCTCCGATGTTCGAGGGAACTGAATCAGGAGAGAAAGCTGAGGAATGGTTAGAGAGGATTGAACAGATATTTGTTGGCAGCGCCTTTGTGCAAAGACGGCCTGGATCAGATTAGCAGAATTTCAGCGTCCAAGAGGGCACTGATGTGGTGGAAAACCACAGTGATTGAGCAAGAGGCTCTGGGACAGGAAGTGAATTGGAAGATGTTCCGAACGCGGTTTCTAAACCGCTATTTCTCAGCCGCTGCACGACAGGCCAAGGAGGATGAGTTTTACCAGTTTAAGACAAGGTACCATGCCTGTATCTTGACTATGCTCCTCCTTACTGTTCCTTACTACGATATGTGCCACACATTGCTGCAAGCACTCATCGAAGATTGCGGAACTTCATGAAGGGCTTAGGCCTGACTGTATGACAGGGTGATCACTTATGGCCCTGCCTGTTTTGATGATGATGCACACATCTCACGAGCTGAGCTAGCTGAACTGGGAGTCGGGCATATTCTGATGCTGTGCCACCCCGCACCCCCCTCAGATATCCCCTTCTGATAATTTGAAGCCCAGGGTGATCAGTTTAAGCCTAGGGGGAACACTTCGGCATCGGATTCAGTGGCAAGAAGCCGAGAGAATCGATGGAAAGGGAAATGTAGGAATGATGCTCCATCTGGGAGAGGACAGTCTCAGGGAGACAGATCTGGAAGAGTTCAGTGCACTCTTGTGGGCCAACCACATTTGGCAAAGGACTGCGTAGGATGTTATGTCTGTGGCGACAGAGGCCACTTTGCTCGGACGGTGTCCCAACAGGGGAAGACAACAAGCTCTATACGGGGAGACCTGCGGATAGAACGGCCACAACACCGCCCACCTTTTGTGCCAAGACAGTATGGAGGTCAGCCCCGCGGGGCCACCTCAGGGACAGGTGTATGCTTTGCGAGGGAGCAGGCTACAGCGGCCCAGAGGAAGTTATATAGCGGGTAACGTGTCTTTTATTTACGCACCCTGCTCTTATATTGATAGACACAGGTGCGTCACACTCTTTGTGTCGACGAGTTTTGTTGAAAGGCCCCACATATGCACTTATCCACTTCTCCCGTCCCCCATGCCTCTTATGGTCTCGACCCCCGCTGGAAGAAGTTTGACTACGGATCAGATTGTCTATGATGGCCTCATTTATTTGAGGATAATGAGCTAATATCAGATTTGATTGTGCTGGGAATGACAGACTTCGATTGCATTGTGGGCATCGATATTCTGAACAAGTATCAGGCAGTGGTAGACTGCAGGCAGAGGACTGTCCGATTTAGATCTGTATTGGGAGTCCAGTGGACATTTTATGGTGATGGTTTCCCATCCGAAGATTCCCGTTAATATCTGCTGTCAAGATGGCACAGTTATTGGAACGAGGTCATACAGGATATCTTATCTATGCTATTGATGTGACGGAAAAGAGGAAGGAATTAAAGGTTGAGGATGTGCCCGTTAGTGGGGGAGTTTCCTGATGTCTTTCTACCGGAGGAGATTCCCCGGATTCCCACCGACCGAGAGAGGTCGAGTTTGGGATTGAGCTGCTACCAGGGAGGGACGTCTGCAATTTCCCGTGCCGCATTATAGGATGGCACCAGCAGAGTTAGGGAGTTAAAAGATACAGTTGCAAGAACTCCTTGACAAGGGCTACATACGCCCTAGCGTATCGCCATGGGGTGCGCCTGTCTTATTTGTTAAGAAAGAAGATGGATCGATGCGTCTATGGCATTGACTATAGACAGCTGAACAAAGCTACAGTAAAGAACAAGTATCCACTTCCGAGGATCGAACGACTTGTTTGATCATTGCAGGGTACGAGGCTCTACAGTACGATCGATCTTGAGGTCGGGGTACCATCAAAGATTCGAGTAAGAGAAGATGATGTTCAGAAGACGGCTTTCAGGACTAGATATGGGCACTATTGAATTCCTGGTCATGCCTTTTTTGGGGT